>SCDT01005048.1:0-12312 GCA_004143765.1 Drosophila melanica
AGAAAGAGCCGACGAGTTATAGTATAGTAACTGTGAGCCATATTAAAAAAATGTATGATTCACTTTGAAATACATTCTATGATTTATCTTATGGTTAATTAATAACAGCACGATTGAAATAATATTTCTAAATTTAATTTTGTTTTAGGTAAACTTTTACTTATGTTGTATTTATTTGTACATCGTTCTTACATCATTTCAACATACAATTAATGTTGTAGCTAATAGGCTTTGCTTGTTTGTAAGTGAATAAACTGATTACGTTAGATAGATTATTTGACATGAAAGGAGCAAGAGGTAACACGAAATTTATTTTCTTTGGTCTTAAGTCTTATTCACCTTAAATTGACTTGCTTGTTTTGCAAATACTTTTATTAGCGTATAAAGCAATTTCAAACAGATTTGGCAACATAAATTACCAACTTTCAGCGCTGAGCGTTTGCTTTCTTGGCGCCACGCCCAGCTAAATTTACCCTTCGAGCGCCCAACAACCTTTCGCCCTCCCAGTCCGAGCAAGCACTGTTGAGTCGTGACCTTTTTGGCAACATTAAAAGTGATAATTTCTATTCACACAGAGCCACTTGCAAGAGCTTTTATTATTTAATTTTCAAGCTTGTGCTAATAAATTAAGCACAGCATGTGGCAGCCAGCCGCCCACTCGCAGCGTGCCACGCCCGCTTTTACTGCTGTGCAATATTAACGAAACACAGCACATGCAAAAACTAAAGGAAAAAAAGCCAAAAGTTGAGTTTCGAAATCAAATCCCTACCCATTTCCAACTTGCCGTACACATTTAAAGGGATTATGTGCCAAGTTTCCAGCTACCAGTTCCTTGGCCCAATGCCTGTTCTATGGTTCGTTGCCTTTTTTTTACACTCAGTTCATGTATGTCTCTGTGTGTGTGTGTGTGTGTTGCCCTATTGGATTTGCCCTGGCTGCAAATCGCAACTAATAAAAATCACGCAAATCTTAAGCCAAAAAGAAAATGGTTAGAAAGCGGCTAACGATGCTGCCAGCATTTTAGCCAAAATGTTTTTATTCAATTACGCATGTGAATTATGCAAGCCTTACATAGAGCATACTTTTTGACTCCCCAAAAAACCCCCACCCTACACACGCACTCCCCACACACTGTGTGGCATGGGCAAACATTTAGAGTAGACTAAAGCCACGCCCGCTCTTAACTTTCCTTTTATACATTTTTTGTTTTTACAAATTAAGCAGTTAAGCCTTGCACCATGCATGCTATAAAACAAGTTAGCTCCTTATATATTGGCCTGGTCGACTAGCCCATACCCTGTGCATAGTTCTCATGTGAATAATTATGTTTTAATTATTAATATTTATATATTGATAATTAATAATTATAATTATATAGATAGAATAATAATTAATAATTTTAAATACAAATTTTGTATAATTAATTTTTGGTTACTTTACCATAACTCTATGCAAACCTTTGCAGAACATTTTTTTGGTTACAGGGTATATTCAGGCGCGTCGTCTGGAATGTATTCACTTATGCTTTGGCAAATTTGCATAATAAATCTATTTTCAATGGNCTGTGCATAGTTCTCATGTGAATAAAAGCGTGTTGGTTTTTTTTATCTCTGTTATAATTATTAATATTTATATAGATAATTAATAATTATAACAATAACAAATTTTGTATAATTAATTTTTGGTTACTTTACCATAACTCTATACAAACCTTTGCAGACAATTTTTTTGGTTACAGGGTATTTTCAGGCGCGTCGTCTGGAATGTATTCACTTATGCTTTGGCAAATTTGCATAATAAATCTATTTTCAATGGTTTTTTTTTCTGAATGTGTGTGTGTTCCGGTTTTATCTATCGTTCGCTTTCTTTACGTATCAATGTGAGCATTATAAGACTTGGAGCTCTTTTATGTAGTTGCCAGACCATCAGCATATTTGGCTAACAGCTGTGCATGAGTGTGCGTATGTGTGTGTGTGTGTACAGCCATATTTGTTTCATATAAGCACCCATGCATCCATCGTATGCCATTGATCCAGCGACTTAACTGCCTCTTAAAGTCCTCGTTATAGCCATTTATTTACGCAACCATTTCGCAAAAGCTTTTGCGAACTGTTGTATTTTCGCGTTGACAGCAATTTCTTTAGCAGGTCTTTAAGGTGCGATTCAAGGAACTGCTGCGAGTCCTTGAAAGAAAATGCTGTAATTTTAAGACATTTCAGCCAAAATGAAAAATATTGTTTTTTCGACATTTTTATAACTTTATTAGTACTCAAATTTTTTTTTGGTTTTCTGAAATGTATTTTTTTTATTCAAACTGTTTTCCTAACAGCTTTTAACAGTTTGTTTTTACTTGTATTTTATTTTTAATTTTGTTCTATTTATGTTTATTCTTCCATTCGAGATTTTAGTGAACACTTTCTCGCATTTTTCACTCGTACACATTTCTAATGCAATAAATTTTAATTAATTTATGTTTTAATTATATTGTTTTGGTTTTTTGTTTTTATTCTCCCGTTCAATTATGCAGCACACTATAAATATGCATATATATTTTGGTATTTTTTGTTGGTTGGTTTCGCTATATTTATGCTAGTTTTACATCATTACAATTAACTATATATATATGTTTACGCATACACATAAGCAGTAGAGCTATAGAGTTTTACATATTCATTTAAATTACTATATCATTTGTTTTTGCTGTCTCTAAATACGTGTTATTTTTCACTTTTATATTTGTTTTTTTTGTAGTTTTTTTTTTAAATATATAATTTACAATTATTTTTCACATGCACGCAAATTTAATTGTTGTTTAATTTTCGCACTGTTTTCATTTTAATGAGCTGCTCAATTGCGCATTTCTGCTACTCGGTTTCATTTTCATTTTTAATTACATTTTCGACATTTGCTAGTAAATAGGGTGCTTAAAATTAAAAACTGAACATTTTATATGGTATGTTATATCGCGCTTATACACTTTCCGTCTAATTGAATTTTTAACTATATGCAGTTTTCATTTAATTTTTTATTGCTATACCCTGTACCCATGAGCATGTTGTGAAAGTTGTGCAAATGGCTTCTTTTTTTTTGATAGAGATCTGATAAAATTTAAAATTTTCATAACTAGGGATTATGAATGATATCGAAATTAGCCCTATGAAATTTCCAATTTGGGTACAGGACATCTGCTAGTCGGTAATGCGCGTACATGTAGAATTCGAATTCTTTTTTGCTATTATTTAGTATATGCATTTAATGTTAATATCTATATAAATATTTATGTAGTTTAGTTAGTCACATAACAAAGTAGCTGCAGGCTTACAATTAACATTTTTTTCGTTTTACTAACAGTTTGGATTTGGGCTTTAGTTTTTGCTATTGGCGTTGGCTACAAAAGGTTTTTAAGCGGCTTTTGAAACTGCACTTTTTTTCAGTTTTGACTAAAAGTTTTTGAACTCAGAACAACAGTTTTGTACAGGACAGAAAATTAAAGACCGCAAATGAATATGGATTTTGTTTTTGGGAAATTTATTTTCGCGTTTAATTTATGCTATTTGAGACAAATTTGTTTGTTGGATTAGTTGTTGTTGTACAGCTTAAAAGCTAGGCGATTATATTATTTACACACATACACAATTTAAATTCAGTCTTTGGAAGAATAACATTTATATTGGTTTTTATACATACATATATATTTATATATAATTTTAAATTTTTAATTCTTTTCTTTTTTAAATATTTTCGCGCTACAATATGTGAACATGCTTTTCATGGAGAACTTAAAACCCATCGTGTGTAGCTATATACTTGGGCTAGACTGTGAATTGGTCCTAGTTAAAACTAGAGAACTGAAAAAATGCATTTGCTGTTTTTACCTCAAATTCATTTTGTTTCCATTTCTGTTATAGCATAACTAATAGAAGTGACCACAACTGAACTTAACCTCACTTTGATTATATACAATAAAATATATGTTAAAATCAACTACTTATTTAACATGTGTGACATAATTTTCACAGTGGGCAGCAAAAGTAAAGCAAACTCTGTAGTTAAATGTAACACCGTTGACTGACCAAACAGCAGAGACATACACACGCATTCATACACCTACTCTCGCACACACACACACACTCAGTTTGAAACAGTTTTTGGACTGTGCGCTTTGAGATCTTATCTTATAGATCACATTTGAAACGCACCGTCAATTAATGTCACACACGCAGCTCATCCATCAGCGGATGTTGTTGTTGTTGCTGTTTGTTGCTGCGACTGTTGCTGCTGTGAGTGTTGCTGCGTTGTGGTTGCCACAATCACTGGAACTGTGGGCGGTGTGGGCACTGGTATCAGGCCGCCGGCCGTGGTGAGTACTGTGGTCATGCTTTGATTATGATGATTCTGCAAATGTTGCTGATGCGTCACCACGTGCTGCTGTTGCTGATGCTGCTGCTGGGGCGAGTGTTGTTGCGCCTGTGCCGCCTGCGATTGTTTCATGCAGCTCTTTTTGGTCAGCGTGCCACATTGATTGCCCAGCACTTGCAGCGCATGTGGCGGCGGCAGCATGCCCCCGCCTGAGCCCTGGCCCGCATCCTGCAGGGAGGATTTCATGTGCTTGGGCGGCGGTGGGGCGCGATGCGGTATATCCGCAAACTCGGGCGGCGGCAGCTGGTGATGCTGCATGGCATGATGATGCGACAATATGGTAGCCGGATCGCTTTTCGCGTGTATGGTCAGCGTCTCCAGATCGCCGCAGATATTGTTCGGCATTTGTCCGTTCTCCTGCCGCTTCAGCTTCGTCTGCGTGCGCGGCTCGCTCAGCCGCGTCTTGTCCCGCTGATAGTAGACGCCCGCAAATATCAGCACGTTAAGTATCAGCAGCGAGCAGCCAATCGCAATGGTAACGCTCAGCGCCGTCGAGTAGGCGGCAAACCCGTCGCTATCCTGCGAGGCACTCGCCGCACCGCCCGCATGCTCCGCGTCGAGCAGGTCATCCGGATAGATCTTGCCGCTGCCGTAGCGCGTGCCGTTGCGGTGCTGCGAGGACGAGGCCGAGCTGAGGTTCATCAGCGAGAACACCTGGTTGGTGAATATCGTAAAGTTGCCGATGGCCGCCGCATTGGCGCCGCGCGACGTGTACGACGGATTGAGGGGCTTCACCGAGGCATCGCTGGCAATGTTGTTGTCCAGATCGTCGTCGTCGTGCAGCTGGTGATGAGCGGCGGGCACATTGTCGCCGCCCGGCTTGTGCAGATCGGGTATTAGATTTAGCCAGAATGAGAGACGATGGGCGCGATAGTGATTCTTAAGTTTCGGCTTTGTGTCTATTTAGAAAGGAAGATGCGAATAATTAAATTTGAGCTGGTTTATTTAAACTGACTGATTTTGTTCATCACTGAACGAATCAGGTTCATTTAAATGAATTAATTCAGGATGAATTATTTTATTAAAATTTCAAACATATCTAATTTGCAATATCAGGCACTTTTAAGTTTATTATTCAAAGTACTAAACTTAGTTTTTTTTTAATATTAAGATTTGAACGATTTTTTGCTTATGTTCCGGACTTTGTGAGGGACTCTCACAACAGAGTTTTTGAAAAGTTAGTTTACTTCTACAAATTGGTTAGTTATAATTACTGCGGAACTAGCTTTTTACCAAGGGAATTCGTACCATAGATTTTATTAGCTGACTAGCTGACTATTTTAACCCGTTTGATTAAATTTTCTGTGGTAAGTGTTGGAAAGCACTTACCAAAATTCAAATACTTTTTGTGAACACTCTCATAGGCCGTCCATTCGATAGTTTTGTAGCGACTGCGCTCCTGTCGACTGCCATGCTCGGTTTCCATTTGCTCATTGGGATTGCTGTGATATGTGCGGAAATTGCGGGATTGAATGAGTTTGAGGTTAATGCGACCGCAGACCCAATCAACACTTACCCAGTGCGCACAAAGTTGGACCAGTAGAACATAACAACTTCCGATAGACTGATTTCAGTTTTCGTATAGTTGCGAGTGAAATGATTCAAGCCACCGACGAGTGGTGCACCAAATATGTACGGTAAGTCCTCGCCATGAATGCAGCCCTGACGCTGCAATTGAGATCAAAATGGGTATTTAATTGAATGTGGAAGCTGTTCAAGAGTGAAATAAAAAGTGAAATAAATGGAAATCGTTGCATAGAAATATCGTGACTCACCTGTGGATAGTCGCCGAAACGCGTCTGATAGTCAAAAACATATAGATACGAATTGCGATGATCTGCCGAATGCAAGTCTACAGTTTGAGCCGCCGGTGCGACCACCTGTGCATCGCTTAAAGCCTCCAAAGTTTCATCGCTGCAAGTGCAAAAGGGAAACCAAAAGTTGAGTGAGCGAGCGAGAGAGAGAGACACAAGTGCTAAAATCAAATAACAATTTTTTGTAGTACAATTTTCCGGCTATTTGCTGCATCGAGTTGCGTTCAAGTGTGCAACTAACAAGCCACTTTGAGTGCCACTCTGCCGGCACCAGCAACTGTTTACCTGTCCACCTATAAACAGTTGCCTTCAAGTGCGCTCAACGTTTGCTAAGCCTATTTAGAAAAATATTCTTTGGCATTTGATTTGCTGCCATTTTATTTATTTATTTTTATTTATTTTTTTTTTATATATTTTCTGTTGCGTTTTTGTGACTTACGCCGAGTTTTTCGTTTTGCTCGTTCCTTTTTGCTTCTCTTTATGCATTTGAAATGCACTGGCGCAATGTTTGAATAAAAACCATTTGCCACATTTGCATACGTATCTTTCCAGCTGCAGCAACATGCAAAAAGTCTAGTATGCTGATATTTCGCTTTGTATTATTTCGATGTGTCAGCATAAAACTATATATATATATATATTTAAAGTATAAACATTTTTCTTTGTCAGTGACAGCAAACTTTGCCTCTTAAATTGCACTCACTCAGCCTAGTGTAAGTACGATATAATAACTTATAACTTTTTATTTAAATCAATGAAAATTTATTGGCCGACAAGTCAAAACATTTGTGCTTTAGGTATATGGCTTTAATTAAAACAAATGTATTTTATATTGTTTGCTATCGGTTATTTCTTTTATTTTTTTATTTGTATTCTTTAAATTTTATTTATTTTTTCCCTATGAAGTAGCTAACATATATTACAGGCCATTTGTGCTTTTTGTTATATATTTCCATTTAAAAAAATGTAAATTTAACTTCTTAATCTGGCCACGCGTTGCGCATATTGAAAAAGGCTAGAATCGGCTTAATAAATATTTATGTTGATTGTATTTATCGTCGACGTTCTATCAAATCCATTTGAAATATGCGCACGACTCTCTTTGATATGGCCCCAAACTCGACTTGCAGCCCCCTCACAGTATCCCCTCCTCCCACGGTTCAAGAGCATCCTGCTAGAGATCAAGCGTGAAACGTTTGCTGCTTCATTGCAGGCAACTTAACGCACGTTTGAACAACAGCTGAAAGTTTGGCATAACTCGACCAGCGTTGGGGTTAGAGGGTGGATTGTGTAAAAAGAATACATATTAAGTATACGACGTGGGCACAGCAGCGTATATCATATTTATATTTTGATACTGAATTGGCAAAATTGTGTGCTGATTAAATTATGCATTTCATAAATAGACTCGTGATGTTATCAAAAATTCATCAAATGTATACGGAAAATGCCTAGTGAATGCAAATGCAATAGAAATATTGCAAGCAAATGTTGTCATTGTTGCGTGCACTTTGACCTAAGCGCAAGCATAAATATTGATCAATTGATAAAAATCAAAGGAAAATCATTTGTGATTGCACATGTGCAATCAAATGTCAAAAGAGGCAAATGGTACGGGGCGTAGGGTATCGGTAAATTGAATTGAATATTGGGCATTGAGCTTTCGGTCTTTATTTATGAAGACTGACGGAGGGAAAAAGAAATTTGCATTTCACTTGGCATCAGATGGAAATCAAGATTCATTTAAGCTGCTTTAATTGAAAAACCTTCGGGCGAGTGCGTGCACGCCAAGTTCGAGTAAGAACATAGCCGCTCGCATTTAATTAAGAGCGAAATATTTATTTTGAACCGGCGCACAATCACAGCCGCAGGACGAAATGGTTCAGTGCCGCGTGCCGCATGCCGCATGCCGCATGGGGCCACTGGCAACGGGGCGTTTTTACGTGGAACAAACGCAATTACTCACCGGATATTAATTGGATGCTGCACCGGCCGCTCCCAGTCCGTGTATTCATTGACAATCGTGGCGAATATCTCGTTCAAATGGAATGTGTACGTGTTCCGTACGTAGGCCTTTAAAATTCTGGAGCGTCGATCTGCCTCGATGCCATATTGCACGTCGCCGGAATTGAAGCTGAAAAAGGATTCGGCACGTGTCACCCCAGCCATCAGGTCGTATCTGTAAATGAGCAATAAGTGCGTAAGTACGTGTATCTGCGAAACGGTTTCTCGTTTTCGTATCTTCGAGCTGCCCATCAACTAAGACTTGTAAATAACTCTCTCGATCTCAGGGCTTTGGCGTTTGATAAATACTCGAAAATTATTGTAATACAATACGCTGTCAATAAATTAACAGAAGCGAGAAAGCGAGTATATTGGTGTGACCATAAACATATGTTTTTATATATACTTGATTTATTGAACTGCTGATGCAAAACATGTACAAACAGACATATTTATTTTTACTAGAAGCAGTCGATAGACTGCTCCCAGCTATTTTAACATTGAACTAATTAAAACTACTTTCAAAAAAGTTTTTTTTTCAAACTAATTCATCAGGTCAAAGTTTGCTGACATTAAGCGTATTCAAAGTTGAACTTTAACTGTATTTCAAACCAAACAAAAGCTCTTGATAAACATGATAACTCGAGAGCTGGTCCAAAAATTTTGTTAATATCCAGCACAAAAAGGAAAAAGTATTTTTGAGTTATTTCTACTGCACTTCAACATTTACCGAGATGCACTTAAACATTTAGTTTTGTGCTTTTCCAACAGATAAAGTAGTTTTCGCTTTGCTTTTCGTAAAACTTGTTGCTGTTGGTATCTGGTATCTTTTGGGTTTGCTTGCATTTTATGTTGTGCCAAAAATTTGTTTTATTTGCTCTTTCTGCATGTGTTAAATGGAATTCCTTTGCAAAATATTGAGCCTGCATTCCAATGTTTCAGTTTTGGTATTAATGTGTCTATGTGCGTGCCTCAAAGCAAATTGCTTTTAAATGTGTACAAAGCAATATTTATACTACATTCGGAGCTTCTGACTAATAGCCTCCTGGGCACTGACAGTTTACAAAGCGCTTAGCCCCGCGAAAGAATGATAAACTTTTGCACTCAGCGGTCAGCAGTGGCATCTGCAGCAGCAGCAGCAGCAGCAGGCGGCGCATCAACTGCAAAGCTGCAGCTAAACAGCTTTCAAGTGTTGTTTTAATAAATGTCTTGTAATATATAAAATGTTTGCAAGTATATATGCAAGTATATATGTGCAGCATCATGCTTTTTACAAGCTAATTTTTCTTAATTCTGTATACCCTACTTAGATCAAATTTATTTATTATTGTGTTTGTTTTCTAGTACAATTGACATCTTTGCTTATCCTGCTTTGGTTGACTCTTCACATTTTTTTCTTAAAACAGATGAAAATGTAAAATTATACTTCTACATAACTTTTATATAAAATACATCACAGAACTCGTCAAAAATGTATTTTTTAATTATATTTTTGTGCTTTCCTTTTTTTAATCGTCTTCTAACCCAGTTGCATTGTAAATGAAGCATGAAAGTGGCCCATTTGGCGCATTAATTATGAAATCGCAGTTAATTAGCTGTTAATAATATATATTAACAATGCGAAGTGGCATTGCACAAAGTGCATAAATCAAGTGGCGGTGCCAAAAACAATAGGCCACGCCCACAAACCAACATACTGCAGCCCGAATGGGCCCCGCTGCTTTCACGCTGTAATTGTATTGCAAAACGGAGTCGCGCATTTGCGTGGTTAATGTGCATAAATGAATAACGAAGTGTGTGTGTGAGTGTGTGTGTGTGTGCGTTATTATATGGTCAACATGGCAGCTGTGATTGGTGTTACCTCAAGGCTTATCGCCGCCTAAGCTGACGCCATTTGAATGTTCGCCACAGCGAGATAAAATCTTTTTAACCAGCACGCAGTCAAAACTTTAAATTAATTACGTTGCATATTTCTGAGCACCAAGCATGTGTGTAATGGTGTATGTGTGTGTGTGTGCGTGTGTGTGGGTGAAGGCAAAAATAATTAAGCAGCGGCTGTTTGGTCTGTGCCGCGAAAAACTTACCTTGACAACTTGTTAATGGCTGTTTTTCTCATTAATACTGCATTAATTAAAAACACCAACACACACGTGTGTGCACAAACCATGAGTGTGATTGTAGGTTTGTTAATGCCGTTCACAAACATGGCAGTTCACAAGTGCAAGTCGTCGTCGTCGTCGTCGTCGTCAGTGACATCAGCAGCAACCGCAACAGCATTGACAGGTTAAGAACAATAAGAAGAAATATAAAAGAATCGCATTTTAATACATTAAAAGGTAAAGAATTAGCTTAATCATTGGTAAGACACATTTAATCTTTGGTAAGACACAGCTTATAATTGATGCTCAATTTAATATTTCTTAGTTTGATATTTGTGAAGTTTTCAGAAAAAGTGCTGCTTACAACTGATGATATTGGTTAGAAGAACTTGGAGAACAGAAATTAGTTTCTTATAAAAACTATGGTATTCGATTTTGCCAATGTATTGGAAATATAGTGGCATAACTTAATTGTCTGCTTATATTTAGATATCTTTGAAACACAAAATGCTCATACAATATTTACCTTTTTTTTTATGGATATAAAGCAGACTTTTGATATAGAAGTTTGCAAGTTTGCAAGGGTTTATAAGTACAATTCAATATTGATTAAATAAACACTTTACGTTGAATTTGTCATACAATCTTTCAATTGAAAACTTGTTAAATGTAAATCTTATCACTATATATATAGATAAATTATATTTTATTTTTATATTAAATCGTATAATAAAATGCTCGGTTTAAGTTCACTTGAGAGAAGAATGTTTTCGCAGTATCCACTCACCGATATTTTCCAGTTGACCCGGCGTGCCCCACCCGCCAGCTGCCGCAATGCCCGCCTCTCCGCCCAGCCCATTGCCAGCGGCAGTCGAGGCCTGCGCCTGAGCCTGGGCGGCTGGTGAGCCGGGCGCGGGCGGAACGTAGTCGCCGCCATCGATGACCACGCCATCGATGCTGGGCCCAAAGGCGAAGCCAAACTCTGGTGCTCGTATGGGCACACTGAGTAGCTGTTCGAGTGGCTTCTCGCGGAGGCACTTCATCAGATGGGCGTGCGGCAGGTCTGAAGCGCAGTTCACGTGATGAGCCACAATGGCCGCATACTTGGCGGGATTACTGACCAACGACCAGGGTGCCAATCCCGAACCAGACATCAGCATAGCGCGATTGAAGAGCAGCCCTAGAAAAAAGTGTGTGTGTGTGTTTTTTTTTTCAGTTCGAAAGGATATGTGCATAGTGGCATATACATTTATTTTTCGGTTCACTTACCCTCCGGCACCGCCATGGATGAAATCAGAAAGTGCACACAGGCCGCACCAGTGCCATGTCCGGCGAGTGTTATGCTGTTGGCATCTCCGCCGAAGGCCGCAATGTTCTCCTTTAGCCAATGCAGGGCCGCAATGATGTCCATTAGCCCATAATTAGCGGGCAGCTTTGAATAGCGATCTGTGTTGGCATTCAGAAATCCTGAAAATAGTTGCGGACATGCCGCATAATTCATCAGAATTTTCTTGCGCATCGATTAGTTGCAGCAGCAGCACCAGCAGCAGCAGCAGTAGCAGAAAATATAAATTTAATCGAGTCTGGCAGCTTGGCGAGTTTCCGCAACTACAATTTAAAATGTCAGACACATGGGCGCAACACTTGTGTGAAAATGTGTACAGTCACGCGTGCAAATCATGATGTCAGCACTTCCGTTTCCGCAGCAGCAATACCAATAGAACGCGGCAGAGGTGTGCGTGGAGGGGGGAGGCGGTTAATGGCAGAGGCAGTGCTTGCAAATGAGGTCACACTAATTTGGTGTGCATTTAAATTTGCACAGTGGTCGTCATCTATGCGATTTGTCCGTGCAAATTATTGAAAGGCAATTAAAATTAACTATAAATTTGTTTTGGGTTTTTAAATTGATTTTTCATCAGGTAAAAATGAATTATAAAATATAAAAAAAAGTATAACTAAAACAAAATAAACAAATA
>SCDT01005075.1:0-11281 GCA_004143765.1 Drosophila melanica
GTGTGTAGGGGGGATCCATTCTAGGAGAGGTGTTGCCACTTTTGCTGCCGTTGCCGCTGGGACTGGTGCAGCTTTTGTTGACATGGCTTTTGCGGCATTGTCGCAGCCGATGTCACATGTTGTGTGCTGTACAATGTGTGCCCCAATGTGTGGCAGCTGTGTGAGCGCTGTGTGTGTGTGTGTGTCCGTGTGTGTGTGTGTGTGGGAAGCTGACAGCGTCAGTCATTTAGAATTTGGTTTGGCTCTTCTTTTGCATGATATTTTTTGGCATTTGGCGTCAGCTTCGCACTTGCAGCTTGTCGCTTAATTATGTGGGCCTTGAGGTGGCAAAAAGAGGTTGACACTTTGACATGAGTTGCGCCAAGCCGACAAAAGCTGGTTGAGTGTGAAAGGGGGCGGCGGGAAGAGGTTTAAGTGAAAAATGTGCTAAGCATTGACAAGCAATTAGGTAAACGCTGTAAGTTCTCAGTGTGGAAGAATATTGGTAAGTGTACTTAAAAATAATAATAATATAAATAAAGAAGAAGAAAATCATAATATAATAAGCATAACAATATTGGACCTACTCTACTAAACTGATTGTCAATCTTGATAATAGGACTCTTTAAATTATTAAGCTTTTATTATGATTATTATTACTTGTAATATAAATATGATGATTTGTCCTGCCTTATGATACTTTCCTAACTTCAATCATCAGTTCCATTTTGTTTGACAGTTTCTGTTATTCTATATTTATTTTTTCTTTCCTTGGCCAACAAGTGCCGCTGACAATAGTCAAGCTCTGAATTTCAGGCAAAATGTAATGGAATAAAATATTAATAATCAAAAGAACTTTGCCAAGTGACTATCATCAAGCTAAAGGCAGCAAGTTTGAAAGTTGGACTGGACCACTGCCGGACATCAGGCATCGGGCATCAGCATCAGCATCAGCATCAGCATCTATAATTCCTTGCGCTTAAACAAACTTTGCTACAACTGTAGTGGATATCTGGCAGCTGAGCTGAACTGAACTCAGCTGTCAGTTTGGCGGACTTTTGCCTTGCATTTGCCCCGCTGCTCCGCGTGCGTTTTACAATTTGTTAATTACTGCAAAATGAACTTTCCCACTGATGAGCTGGACGAGTTGAGTTGGGTCGAGTCGAGCTGTTGCAGCTTGGACTTGAGCAAACAGCAGCTGCCGTTTCCTGTGCAACTCGGGCGGACACTGAGCGTGTCCAAGTCGTGGATGACGGGTGAGCTGGGTTGGGTTTGAGCCGCCTCCTGACAATGTTTTCAGCACTGCAGTTGCCAGTGCCGCCACCTGCCACCCACCAACTTGTCGTACTGCAGGCCCATCATCACTTTTCTTGTCATCATTGTTAAATTCCATCAACCATCCCCCGCCCATTGGAAGGCATGGCCACGCCCCGTTTCGCTGCTCACTAATGCGGTTTGTTTTCGTAATTTTTGTTGTGCGCTTCGTTATTTCATGTTTTGTTTTACATTCTGTCGCTTTTTATGCAATCTACAGCGCTCCACTCGCCAGTCGCCACGTCGTAGTCCGGTCCGGTTCGGAGCTGAGCAAACAATGTTGCTACGCGGCCGGGCTGCCAAAGCCAAACAAGCTTGAGACCGCGACCACGACGTTTCACGTCCACGTCCACATCGCAATTTTTCATTCTCAGCGAGGCCCGGGACAGGCCAGCGCGGGCCAAGCACAGACGCGCCATTGGGCCAGCTCATTCATTACCCGAGGTTTGCATGGCCCTGTCCTTCTGCTCGGCACACAGAGTGGGTACAGAGTGGGTACAGAGTGGGTCTATACCCTGTCCCATGTCCTGTTCGGAACGCCTGCAATCGCCGCCGCCTGTACATCATCCAAGCGCACGCTTTGCGTCCGTCCGTCCGTTTGTCGTTCCTTCCTTCCGTTTCAGTGCCAGTCGCAGCCGCAGCCCAGTATCCTTCCGCATGATGACACTGTTTTTGGCGGACACCGTTCCCAGTCATCGCATCCTGACGTTGCCAACGTTGGCCGCGCTGTTGGCCTCATTTAACTTGTAATTACGCTCGAGCAAAAATCAAAGTGGCTCAACTTGCCAGACAGCCAGCCGGACCAGCTAGACAGCCAGCCAGCCAGCCAGCCAGTCAGCCGGCCTGGACACTGTCGTAGATCCTGGGCGTGGGCGAGCAGGGCTCCCCGTTGGCAGCCATGACAACCGCAGCCATTGCCTTGGCATCGCCACCCATTCCACGTGATTATATTTTTCGTTTTTCCTTTGGCCGCCAATTTGAGCAGCATAAAATATTTAAAGTCTCGCTTGCCGCTGATTATTGCCGCGAACCCGTTTCGGCACGCCCCTCCGCTTATCAGCCATCTCCCACGGGGACTGCGGTGTTCCCCAAGCGTCATTGCGCCGGCTTGGAGACACATCCCCTACACCCGCCCCCGTTTGCGTCACTAGCTCGTGTTGTTGCGTAACTTTGGAAAAAGTTAAATTTTTGCCAAATTTGTGGCAACTCGTGCGCCTAACCCTTTTTTTTTCATCATCTTCTATTTTGTTTTGTTTACTGATTTGGTGCGCGACTTCTACGCTCTTCCGGGTAAGTACGGATTTGGGTCCGGGTCCGGGTCCGGGTCCGGATCTGCTTCCGGGTCCTAAGTCTTGTTTGAGTGTGTCCAAAACGATGTGCTGAATTGTTGCCTCGGCTCTTAGTACATAATTTATAGCAAAATGTGTGCATAAACATCTTAAATTATGTGCCAAGCTCTAAGGAGCTCAGGTCTCAGGTGATAAGCAGCAACACGGATTAATTTTAAGACTGGTCTTTATAGAAATATCAGTTGACTGTGTAAGTTCGGTCGAATTCGGATTACTCTTGCTACATCTTTATCTTTTTGATCTTTTATCTTTATCTATTTGATCGTAGCACTAACAACTTCATTTTGCCAAATATGTTCGTTGTGGCTTTGAAAAAAAAGGGTTATTAAAACATACGCAAGAAACGAAATTCGAACAGAAAACCAAAAGAGGGAATGCGAAATTCAAAGACAAAATAAGAATGGGAAAAGCTAAGCCAGAATATGCCAAAGAGAAAATGAGAAAATATTGAAATGAGAACTGAATTATAGGACAAGGATTATATGCACTATGCAAAGTTATGAACAAAATAATAATAATATAAATTATACAATTAGACAACAATAGAATCATGACTTAGACTGACGGAAATCTTTACGATAGACAGAAAATTAATAACAAGTCAAGAGAGTTCTATAAATAGCATTTAAGACGCCAATTAAAATCTCTTTGTTGTAAACTGCATTGAAATCCCAACAGAGTACCAAGTCTGGGCCATATTTCAAGGCAACTGAGTTGCGTTAATCTATGAGGCTTTCGAAACGTTTGGCAGTGTCTATCAGCAAACATGGCTTAAGTCGCAAATAATCAGCAAGTGCTCTTGTTTGCGCGTACATATGAAATGCGAAAACCATTGAAAGCCACTCATTTAGCCGAAAGCTCTAATGAGGATGGGGGCTGATGCGAGGGGACGGCGGCCGCTTTAGCCGCAATATAAACACATTTGGGTTTTGGCCATAATGAAGTTGCTAACTTTAGAAATGCGGTGGCAACGGCAATGGGGAATGCCAGCTAAACCAAAACATAATCAAAACCGAATTATGTGCTTTAAATGCGTCCTTTTTGGTCGTCCTTATCGTGCTGTTCCCTTTTGTCGACGACGCTGTCTGAAGAGCATTCAAACTATCATTTTCCTACTTAGCCAAATGTGTGTCGCCAGTCGCCAGCAGTCTGGCTAACACACACACACACACAGACAAATATACACTCACAGACACACATACTAATAGACATGCATAAAGTAATTAGAAAAGAAAAAGAGTTGGTTCGAAAGAAAAGCAATTAGTGTCTCTCTCAATTTCTCTGCTCATAGTTTGGGTATCTAACATACAGACAAACAAACATGCAACTGGCTCCAGCTCAGTGTCTTTGCCTTTAAGGGCGTGGGCATGCCCCTAGTCTGGAAGCCTGAAACCCTAGAAGTGATTAAGACCATTTGCGCGCGTAGCACAAAAGCAAAGTTGGCTCAGAGCACGCTGTCGGCTGCCCGGCAACGGAAGTTCATCTTCAGTTTATTGGTGGCGCCACACGGCGGGGGTGTATGAGTGTTTTTTTCTTTTCGCTGGTCGAGTCGAGTAGTCGTTGCTGTCCATTAATGCCGTTTCGATATGCGATTTTGCGATGCAAACGAAAACAATTAACACCCAATGCCACAATGAGCCATGGTCAGGGCCCTCGACAGATATGTAGATGGTTAGATAAATAGTCATGGCAAGTTGATGCGGAAGGATGTGGACCGGGCGGGGGCTGTATGCGACTAGACAAACTACACAAAAGTTGAGAAGTGTTGAAGGCAGGCAAAGTTTTTTCATCAACGAAAACATTTGGAGAACGGACAACGGCGAGTGGTTTGCCGTGCTGGTCAAGCGGCTGCGGAGACGAGCCACAAGTTTGATAGACGCTGGCGGAAGTATGCTGGAAAACTTTGGGCCAGTGTTCTTGGGCTCGATATTGGTGCCGGACAGACCGAGCGGGGCAGGACGTGTAGCTTATATAGGTAAACAGCGCGTCGGAGAGCAACAAAGTAAATATCAAGTTAGCGCCTGCGGCCTTCACATGCCTTCTGCTTTTTGTCTGCTGTCAGCTTTGAGTAGCGGACACGAAAACTAAAAGCGGAAACGGAAGTTTGCCAACGTGCAGCGGCAGCGCTTATTGTGCGTGCGTTGCGTAGCTCGTTTACCGTATATTTGTGTTTGTCTCTGTGTTTCTGCTTGATTGCTGCCATCAATTCCAGCGTCCAAGCTCGACTCACATGCGAAGCAAACAAGCCCTGCGACTCAGTTTTATTATTAAAATACCCGTTTTAGATCCTTCGGCTACTTTCCGAGTCTCCTGGCGTCCTTGCATCACTCGCTTGTCACGCTGCACTGCTCGCTGTGTTGTCAGTTGGTGCCTCAGCGGCTGTTTTTCTCCATTTTCCATTTATATTTCCAGTTGATTTGGCGTGCTTGTCGCTTCCCTATATATTCTACTAGTTTTCTGTTTGTGCATTTTTCTAATTGAAAATAAAAAAAAAGTACGCGGAAACTTTGTTTGACATTTATTGCCGTAGGCCAAACATTTCAGTTTCTACGCTCTTTAGCGCGACTTCGTTTACGGCAAAAATTAAAGAAGTTTTGCGTTTTCAATTTGCCGCCGGCGCTGTGGCTCGTGACAGGACCGACAATGCACAAAAAAGGGGGAAATACACAAAAAGAGGTATATCGAGGCGTTGCCAGGTGAAGCGGGGCACAGAAATCTAAACAAAAATTCTTGCTGTGCCGTGAAACAAATGCAACTCATGTTCNCGTTTTCAATTTGCCGCCGGCGCTGTGGCTCGTGACAGGACCGACAATGCACAAAAAAGGGGGAAATACACAAAAAGAGGTATATCGAGGCGTTGCCATGTGAAGCGGGGCACAGAAATCTAAACAAAAATTTTTGCTGTGCCGTGAAACAAATGCAACTCATGTTTATTCAACTAATGGTTCTCGAAAATGCGCAAACTCCCGCTTAAATTTTGGGATTATTTACATCTTCAATATCCAATAATTATTCTCTTTTCATTTTAAATTAAATCTAATTAATACATATTCTTGAAGATATTTGCAATTAATTATTTAATACAAGAAAAAAGGGACACAACGTTACCTTGTGTATAATTACTAATTTAATATAAAGCTTTTGTGTGTTTGTGAGAGAGAGAGAGAGGGAGTTGGAAAGAGAGATCAACTTTTCTTTCCACGCTTATTGGCAAAAACTACACTAAATTATAACTTATAAAACAAGTTTTTGGGAGTTCAAAGCTTCAAAAAGCCATCAATTTTTTTTTCTTTCCTTCCAGGGCAGAAGTTGCTGTCACTTAATTAAGTAATTATTCGGTTTTAATAGTTATATTTTTCAGCCAGTTCGGATTACAGTGAATAAGAAAAACATTTTTAAGCAGTTCAAAAGGGCATAGCCAAAAAATGTCTGGTCTTCTCTATGTTTGTCTCCCAAATCAAATAATAGTTCAACCAACNTTATTCGGTTTTAATAGTTATATTTTTCAGCCAGTTCGGATTACAGTGAATAAGAAAAACATTTTTAAGCAGTTCAAAAGGGCATAGCCAAAAAATGTCTGGTCTTCTCTATGTTTGTCTCACAAATCAAATAATAGTTCAACCAAAGTTTTGACAATCATTTGATGTATATGTTTATGATGATCTATGTATTAAATCCGGCTGCGTAAGAATTTTTCGTGATATAATTAAAATACTTATGTAATAGCCTGCAAACCAAAGGGGCTAGCAAAGTGCATTGCTCTGCATTTGATTCAGGGCAATTCTAGAAACCAAATGAAAATATTAAATAGCCTCTTTAAAAGTAAGCGCAACTTAACATTTAGTTTTTAAAATGTTATTCTTNATTTGATTCAGGGCAATTCTAGAAACCAAATGAAAATATTAAATAGCCTCTTTAAAAGTAAGCGCAACTTAACATTTAGTTTTTAAAATGTTATTCTTTATAAGTGCTTGTTAGCCGCCCGGTAATACAGGACATTACCTGCCCCAGCGTAGCGAACAGCGTTTTAGCTCTTCAGTTGGCGCCACGTCCGCTGCGCCTCTAAGTATGCAACAATAACAATATTTAAAGGTATCTGCCAATTTATTTTAATGGCCGCAATTAAAGTTAATTACTCGCGTAGACAAAACGTGCAAAGCGGCGCGGCAAAGACGCCGTCGATGGCCACGGAGACGGCAATGGCAATGGCGACAGCTCCGACTACAGCTGGGTGCCGCTAGGAGCTCTGTGGAAGGGACTGAGGCAGCTGCCACTTGCCTGGTGCTGGCAGCGCCCAATTAGGCATAATACGCTTGACTTGCCTGGGTGTCCCGGCTCGACACGGTGCATGGTGGGGTTGGGGGAGTGGTAGGGGTGGAGGCTTGAGAGATTCACTGTAACTAAAACTTTGAGGGCCGCCGTCGGTCGTGTTTAATTTTGCTAATGATATTATTGCAATTGACCCTATTAGAATTCGACTGTAGTAAATGAGTCAAAATGAATATTTAGTTTGGACGGCAGTGAAAAATTAAAACGCCTGTGTAATTGCCTGAAATGTGATATGGTTATATGGTTAGGCTAGTTCTGGCTGCCAACTCGATCAATTAACTCAATTGCTAAGCCTTTAAGTCGGCCACTTGGCTAAGCGCAGTTAATTGCAGTCGCTCTTAAACGACAAATTCTCTATGAAGAAATCACAATCCATCTACACTGTTGTGCGGGGTGTGCGGGGTGTCCGCGGTGTGTGGGAAGTGTGGGCGTAATGCTCCATCATTCGCTTTGAGGCTGTCAGCGCTGTGCCATTCCACATTTCAGAGAAGTGTTTACTTGAAAAGCAAATGTCTGAAATGAAAATTGTTTTCTTGTTTTGTAGTTTTCTTGATGCTGCTGCTACTGCTGCTGCTGCTGCGCTGCCTGCGGCTGTCTCGGCCATCAGCAATATAATTTTGTCTGGCCACAACCGACGACGACAAACACTTGTGAACAATACGTAGATGTTGCAGGAGAACGACAAAGTCGCAGCCGAGACTGCAACCACAACAATAATGACTTTATGAAAAAATGATTATCCTAGCGGGTTGCCAGCAGTGCCCAGCCGAGCAGAGCTGAGCTCAGCCAGAGTTGTGCTAAGTCCTGGCCAAGTCTATTAAAAGAAGCATGTTGAGCTGACAAATTGCGGATTATAAATGTTTATATTTTCCGGGGAAAAAAGCTTTGAACTACAGCTGATAATGCAGATACAAATATGCAGATTCCTCACTTATAAATGATACCAAAATATAGATCTCGCTGAAATTATTGGTGATGTATAACGGCAATGAATAAATTAAATAATAAATAAAAAAAAAGTTTTATTAGCAGAATATTCTTTATTTCGAGACATTTTTAATAAATCAAACGTTTTTGAAGTATATTTTAGTTGATTGCCTTCCATTTTTTAGTTTATTACAATTTTATGTTAACCATATTTCACAGGATATGTAACTGCGATTTTATGATTTCGTGAATTTAGCATCTCTGTTGTCGCGTCGTTTTCTATTGTGGCAAATAAGCAGAAAATCGTTTGCCAAAAATTTGTCAGCCTAGGAAATGGAAATGACCAAGCTCTGAGGCATGTTAGCACTAAAATTGTCTGCAGAGGTGGAAAGTGGGCCACCCGTTCCGTCCCCAGCACACAGTTTGAGCGTAGCCAAGGTAGTTTTTACTGTTTACGTAAGATGACAAAAGAGCGCGACTTGCTCGGAGTTGTCCTGCTTAAAGCGAGTTCCATTTCGGTAACCCGCTGGATCTATGGTAATGGCCATAGAAAATCGTTTTCCTTGTGTAACTTGCTGTCCACTCTCCACAGCCGATATCTCTGGTTTGTCATCAGCAAAGGCAATGACTTCCAGACAGCCAGGCAGTGGCCAGTAGGCAGGGGGGTAAGGAATTTGGTTTTCAGCCAAATTATTAGAGCAGCTGCTTGGAATCGAGCTGTTGGTGGGGCAGGAGACATGTTGGTACTTACTTTGGGGCAAAACTGATTTGGAATTGAAATGAATGAGAATAACATTTTGGCTTTTTGGTTTTAACTTCTGCCTTGCTTGCAAAATTTTAATAAACTCTTGGCCAAAATGAACTGCGAACAGCAGCCAAGACAGAAAAAGAGAAATGGACATGGAGATGGAGATGGAGACTGTATCTCTACCTATTATGGCAATACTGACTGAGTGAATGAGTGATGTCAAATTTATATTTACCCATTCAATTTTGCCGCATTGTACGTTGTCTTTGGATAAACTTGCAATCAAGTTGGCTGGCAGATACAATTTTATGCGCCCGCTTAATTAGTAGAATGGGACTCTATCTTGCATATACTTTGTATAAATGGCTTTAACTAAAAGCCACGGCTCAATGCTGGGCCCAATGAGAATGTGGATGGCATGGTGCACAGTGCGCGGGCGGGGCTGGACAATGAAATGTATTTGCGGCATTGCCTGGCACAGTCAAAGGCATTTTGCAATGTGGCAAATAATATAAATAAACTGCAATTGCAAAGCAAAGAGTTTTTAGTTAGCAGAAAATCAGTCGGGCAACGAACGAGCAGGCGAACAAGAGACATTCACAGAAAATGGCAAAAATATAATTTCAAAATAGGATATGCCATACTGGCCAAGTAGCTGGTGGCGCTGGGGCAACTGGCGCTGGGCATCGTAAGCGATGACTTACATAAACATTGGGACAACGACAAGCAAACAGCAGCAGCAGCAAGAGTAGAAGCAGAACTGAGTAAACAGAAATGACACAAGCCATAAAAATCTAAACATACGAGCATTGGCGCAAGCGAGATGGCGTTACAGCTGGCCGTGGAGGGGGGCATTGGGGAACGGAGGGGGCCACATGGTGCAACTTAAACGAGCATCCGAAAGGATTTTGTGTACAATTTCCGTTTTATGACTCTCCAGAGTGGTAATAAATCTCACACAAAACTATTTCCGTTGCATTGGAGCTGCTTAGCTCTCACGCTGCCCGCCCCTCAGCCCCAAATACCCAACCGAAAGAAGCTCGCCAGCGAGTCGAGACCCCGTGCCAGACCCCAGCGCAGACCCCGCCGCTGCGCTGCACATTATCTTGTGCGCAAATCCAAAATCCAAATCCAAATCCATTCAGTATAAATGATGCCCAGCCTCAGTCCCAGATCGAGCTACCGCCGTCTGGCTGCGGTTGCTCGTGCCCCGTCGCGCTCTTGGGTCATTGTCGGCCATTGCTGCTTATGATTCGTCTGCGCCGCCATTTTGTTGGCTCATGGCACGTACTGCACGGCTTTGTTGCACTTTTTTTTTGTTTTTTTTTTTTTTGCTTTGGCTATTTCCGTTAGTTGTCTTTGAGCTGAGTGCGCTTTTAGTGTGGCATCCGCTTACACACACACACGCGAGCTGACTCACACACAGAATTGTTAAACTGTTGACAAATCAGCAAATGGCCAAGAAATAGCCAAAACTGTTCATTTGATGGCCGAATTTATGAAGTACAAGTAATTGCAATAAATTTCATGCCAATCCTGCAAACATGAACTTGCCAAAATGATTTGCAAGTCAATTTGTCAAATAATAAAAACACTTAAACGCTTCTGCTTTTATGCAGTACCTAACGTTATACGAGGAAGGGTGGGGGGTTTTTCCGTGCTCTTAGGTTATGTTCATCATTAGCAGCGAAGTCACGATTTGACTTTATAGAAAGCACTTGAATTTAATGTGCGTGGATTTTGCCTTCTACAATTTTTGCATAATTTTGCATAATCCCTTTGTGGCGGCTCCTTCGATGCGACTGCTGCTGCTGCTGCAACATGCGGCGTATACGTAACTTGTAATTTCATTGCATTTGCATATTTTATATGTGTTTTTTTTTGTCTTTGTTTTTTTTTTTTGTTGTTTTACTGGCACTCTGCGTATTCCTTTTTTGCTCTTTGTTAAAAGTAATGTATGCTGTTTTCATTTTGCCCAAGCTCAAGGAAAGTTTTATTGACAGTAAACGTGGCCGATGAGAAACTAAAAGTTTTCTAGCGCTTTGGGGATTTCTCGATGCGTCCGACTTTCTGTCCCTCTACACATGTAAGGACTTTTGCCGTGATTCATAAAACAAAAGCACAAAACGTTTCCAAATCGAAACAAACATTTCGTGTTCAAGTGTTTAAAAACTGAACTTTTACACGTGTCCAGCATTTCAGTACTCGATTCGCCCAGCACATGCATTTGTGTGTGTGTGTGTGTGTATGTGTGTGTATATCTGTGTGTGTGACCAGTAGTGTCTTGTAAAATTGCAGCAATGGCTTGTCCTGCAGTAGAGCAGGCGTAACCAATAACGAAATTGTTTGGTTTAAAATTATTGAAATATATTTGTTAAGTAAAGAGGGTATATTTGTTTTAGTTTTAATGTATAGAAGATAAAGATTCTCATCAGTAAAATATCTAATACACCAAATGTGGATAAATAAATTTATTTACCAATATCGAGCTTCGTGCGACTTGCGGAGATTACTTACAGGGTGTCTACTAGTCGTGCATTGTACACTTTAGCTTGCGTTCTGGTTGTGGGTATTAAAACAACTTTTGTATTGTAATTGTGCTCAAGTTTCCGGCACGTATTCCTTTATGCCTGTT
>SCDT01005086.1:0-10381 GCA_004143765.1 Drosophila melanica
ATTAAAATGTGCTCTTTTCTGTCAATGCAAAAGCTAATGTAAGTTATTGCATAGTGGGCAAATATTCAAATTCGGGAATGAATTTCCAGCTGCCCCTACAGTCGATACACGTTAAGTCGAAATCGATGAAAGCTGAATATTTCCACTTAATAGATAGAGCAACCACTAAACGCAACGCCCACTAAAATGCCCCCCAGCGTCCCTCGGACGTCCCCCCTCCCTTCTGCCTTCATCAAGGAAATAGCACAACAACAAATCTTTGAGTGGTGTGTGATGGATCAGCTTTATCTACATCAGAGTATTCGCTAAATGACATTTTTATGGTGGGACCAGCATTTCAACCAAAATTGATACAAACACTTCTTCACTTTCGCACACATCTAGTTGCACTAACAAAAGATATCCTCAGTGCAGATAGCGCAGTTAACCTGACAAAAATCTAGAAATCTACAAGTTACATACTGAAATATATGGCACAAATGCCATCTCATTCTTATCTATTCACACAATGCACCAGCTCGCCCTTGTTTTGCAAGAAGACGGTTATGTGGACGATTTTATTTCATGAGGAAATTTCGTTTCTGAGGCCATTGCATAAAACTACATCCAACGCTTCTGGCAGAACTTATGCATGAGATCATGGAAATGGGAATCTGATACGACTTTACGGTATCTGTATCTTTGATCAATGATGCCTTACAAGTTTAACGCAATTGAGTGACTGCTATACAGAAGCTAACAATTAATATGGTTCATGCTGATGATTTCTGGTTACCTCTCCGCATATAATTATCACTGATAAATGCAAATAAGACAATTCCTCTGCCTCCATACGACGTAGATTTGCATATATATTTATATTTAAAAAGGGCAGAAGACACCACGATATAACACCTGTGCGACCTGTTCAACTAGCTGGGATGCCATAGGTTCTACGACTAAATGGCGTTGTTAAAATATTTAGCTCTGTGTCACTATTTATAAATAAGTTTATACTTGTTTGTTTTGGTATTCCTGTGCTCAGATACTGTCCTCAAATATTTTTCCAGCTATAACTTTTTAAGTTGTCTGTTAATACCTAACATTTCTCTGCTATTTGAAGGAATTTATTCATCTTTCCTCCCCACAAAAAAGGAAAGAAGACTGTTTCTAAAAATGATAGAGGTATGTCCAAATTGTCTGCAATATCTACGTTTTCACCCTCCCAGCATTGGCATTAGATGCGCAGATCTGTAATAATTGTTGACATGAAAAACAAAATGCAGACTGATGTTAATTGTACTGATTTCAGCAAGTAACCCACTGTTTACTACTTCACAAATTATGCCTACTAGGCTTCCCAGTTAATCTTATTATCTGGATTTTAGAGTTGTTGAGAAATAGATCAAAAAGGTTTTTTTAGAAATGCTGATTCTTATTGCATCTGGGAGATCTCTTTATCCTTCTTCTGTACTTTCACACTCCCGTGTGCTAATGTGCACTGCTGACTTGAAATTGTCCGTCACATATAAGAATATGGCTTCCAGTAATCTCTTACATGCTGATCTTGACGCCATTGAGTTCTGGTGTCACATTAACCTACTAAAACTTAACTTCCTTATGTGCAAGGTAATGACTTTTTATGGAAGCTCTTGTTTTATAATTCCTTACAAGCTTCACAAGAAATATAGAAGTTTTAAAAAAAAAAAAAACAAAACAAAAATGAGTATTCGGGCTTCATTATTTCTAGGGGCGGGACGTGGATTCACCTTTTCCACCCCATCCACCTTGTACAGTCACAGATCATTTCTAGGCGTAACCTGCTTTTATCGGTGCATTAAAGAGTTATCTACAACCGCCAAGCCGCTTTAAGAGGCCCTAATATACGAAAATTGTGAAATTGGCACCAATAAAGTTAAATACTGAAAAACTTAATGCCATTGAAAGGTTGAATATATATTGGCTATCAAGGACGTTAAACATAGATGCTTCCGCACACGGCTTAAGAGTGCTTTCTTAAAATGGGCGACAACATTACGATTAACTTACCAATCGTATGGGCTGTACAAAATCTATACAATTACCCGTACGGTGTAAGATGTTTGAATATTTTTAGTGACCACAAAATTTTAGCATTTGCGGTATCCAAAAAGATTGGGATTGGGAGTTCGCAATGCATTTCGTTTACAAGAGCATAGTTGCCAACGTCTTCTGGGGTTTAAAGGAGCGTGTCTTACTTTTGCCTTGGAAATATCTCCCTTTAAAATAATTTGTTTTTCAATTTACTGAGTTGTCATTTTTTTCAGAAGTGTATGTGTATGTGTATAATAGTAGAGACATCTGAATAAGGGGACTTATTGTGAACTCCCAATCTTCAACATAATTTTGTTGAAATGTTTCCTTCAATAGCGTTCAGACACCGCAATCTGCTGTTTGCTGTTATGGACGCGCTTAACCAATTTTTCCCCCAAAATGTGACGCTTTATAATGGAAATCGCGGCAACTGTAGGGTATGCACAAAAACTAAATACGACAGGCACCCCAAGAAACACGAACTAGGCGTCACCCCAATTCCGTCTTATGTTGGACAAAATTTGCACGTGGACGTATTTTCCACCGATCGGAGATACTTCCTTACGTGCTTAAAAAAATATTCTAAGATCGCTGCATATAACGGATCGGTGCATTCCGTTACCAGTGCAGCTTTTAGGGCTGGGTAAAGCGAAGACAGCTGGAAGAAGCACAGCAATAAAGGAGGATAAAGTTTTTGTAAAGTCCAATAAGAGACAATGAAATAAATTGACTCTACTTTATGTCGAAGGGATTGTAAAATCTGATTTGAGTTCGGCCGTTCTCATTAAAGGAAGGGTGGTCCATAAGGACCACTAACACTACGAAGCTTACAGAAGACAGAAATAATACCTTCTATCTCTTTTCACAATACCGCATGGATAGATAGTGGCTTCTGACTTAGGGCATAAAAAACGCTAATTTACACTCTTAGAGTTTAATATAGACAGGTCCGTACAATTAATCTGTTAGTGCACTAAAGATAGTTGGAGGAACGCACGAATTCAACGACTGGGACTGGACTGGGACGATTTAAAGCTCAAACAAGGCCATATAATAGATTCAGCAAATAGACAGATAGAAAATAATGCTAAAACACAATTCTACTTAAAGAAATAGAAAACAAATACTAATTCTGATTTACAGAATTTATTATTTTCAATTTCTCTCGGTAAAGCGAATTTGCTGTCCCTATTATCTTTGACGATATTGATTTGAAAAAATTGCCATTGATTACCTCACAATTATAAGTCAATCAGATCCTTTAGAAGGATAGCTAAGGATAAGGCGGTCAACGACTGCCGATTGGCGATAAACACTACTTTCTGCAAGATGTGGAGCACCCCAACATGTGCCCAGAAGCTAGTCTCCGGAGTTATAGCTCACTGCAGCACGCACACCTGCCAACTGAACACTGTCACAATAATAGACGAACCTGTCTTAGCTATCTGCACCATATTACCAGCCGTGTTGGTTCTCTACAGGATCGCCCATGTAATTCACTGCCATCTAAAAACTAGACGCCAGCCTGAGTTTATTGCAAACCTGGAAGCAGGGATTTGAAAGCCCGAGGACGGCCTTTGCTGAACCATGGGAGAAGTTAACGCAAACAAATCCGCTTCTGCCGATCCCACCGAGGGAAGGGATGCCGTCGCTACAAAATAGCTACATTGCTGGCTCTGCATTGCCGGCGGTCAACGGCTGCAATGATAAAAGGGGGAGGGTCCATCTAGAAGTAGTCACGAGGTGCTAGTTCTGCATTCTGCCGCAGATGTTGTCGCAGCCTAATTTTTAGTTTTTAAGATTGCATTGTACTTCGTGCCTCAAAACATTCTGATTTAAAATCCAAGTGTATAATTATTATCGATACGTTAAAGGAGAGGCTTATATATTTGACAATAGATTATACGTACGTATGAAAAATAAAACTTGATGATATGCTCAATATAAAACAATTAAATTCATTTCAATTTTATTCCCGTTTACGATGTTAATCACGTATATTGGGTTTGTGCAATGTCCGTCTGGTCGTCCGGATCAACGCAGTTTTGTCGGCACTATTAAAGGTAGAGACTTGAAACTTTGGATATGTACTTGTAGATATCCTTTTCAGCCAAAGTGCTAAAATTTTTGTGCCTCGCCTAGCTGACACTCCGATAATATGTCAATACACCATAAATCGCAAATCAATATAGGATGAATTCTCAAACTTTAGAGCTACCAAATTCGGTGTGCGGAAAGCCAAAGGTTACGCCATTTATAACCCGGCCACGCCCACTAGAATGGCCCCCTGCGCCTAAAAATAAAATAAAATAAAATAAGGGTTACAAGACGCGAAAAAGTATATCTCGCACAGTTTTAAAGCTACAGCTGAATTTGGAAGGTAAATAGCTAGTGACCCACTATAAAGATAGATACAAAAATGTCGGCTACATCCCCATATCCCACCAGACAATTATAAGATTATATCCAAGGTGTCAAGTCTCCATATTCAATAATTCGGAAAATAATATACATCCAGAAACAATACGGGCCTATATTCAAATAAATTTGTATATTAGTATATTGTATTGTAGTATATATGTATGTATGTGTTGTAGTATGTTTGTTTGTCTGTCTGTCTTTATTAAGGCGTCGATTTCACTGCAAAAGCTAGAAGTCTGATCTTGGACTCATTCGGTTCGTATATACCACACGCAAATCAAGTTTATTTCATAACATCGAAAACTCTTTTAGATTTATTATTATCGATACTCATCACTTTTTTCACTCGGTTTTTTAAGAATAACTCCCAAACTATAAAAGTTAGAGCCACAAAATTTTAATTTTTCAGTTGTTTGATACCTCCCCTCAATCGCCCCCAATATCGATAAAAGCATAAAAGAAAAACAAATCAAATACTACACACGTGCGAATTGGTTTGTACATAAATTTCGATGATCTCAAAAGTCCAGAAAATTTCGTAACGATCGTATATTTAGTTTACAAGCAAATCATGAATTCATTTTCAGTAGTGCACGCATACACCGAGAGTTTGTGTGTATGTGTTCATTTCTGGGTTCAGGGTATCTACTAGTCCCGATTAGAGCAATCTCACTTGTTTTCTTACTTGTTATATATCTTTTTTAAAACCCCTTAAACATATTGAACTTATATATACCACTGTGTGGTGAACTGCAAAAATTAAACATACAAGCATATGAGCTTGGCTGGACGACAGCGAAATGTCAAACCGAGTATGTCCGAGGTGGGTGCTCCAGACCTAACAATCTTACTGGTTATTATTATAATTATTATTATTATTATAATTATTATTATTATTATTAATTNTAATTATTATTCTTATTATTAATAAGATTTTTATACCTTGAACCTATTGGCTAAAATGTATGTAACAGGCAGAAGGGGGCATCCACGACCCCATTATTTATATATATTCTTGATCAGGACGACGGGCTGATTTTATTTAGCCATGTCCGACTATCCGTCTGTCTGTCCGTATTTATGAACGCAGCGATCTCGTAAAGCAAAAGCTAGAAAGCTAGTCTTCTTCATATCATACGCAGAACAAGTTTGTCATTTTTTTTTTTCGATAACTTGCTCCGTTTCAATAATATCGAAAAAAATTTATAACGACCTTTTGTTTTTTACAATATCTTGGTAACTAAAAGAGCTAGAGGCAACGAGTGCGTTATGTGCGTTTTGACTAGACGCAGATTTTGATGACTGCGGAGTTTGAATACCTCCCCTCAATCGCCCCCAGTATCAATAAAACCATAAAAATCGCTAATCAAAAGCTTAAGACCTGAAAATAGGTTTCTACATGTATTTCAATGCTGCTAATCAATCCTGAAGTTTTCATAATGATCATTACACAAGTTTAGCTGAAAATTAAGATTTCGTTTCTATGTGGGGACTAGAGACGCTTTACCTTCGTTATGAAAGAGATCCCTCTGCCGAATCCACATAGCCAGTCCGTAGTTTCATTGCGGAGATTCTTTGAATGCTTTTAGCGCCAGCCTAGTTTGACCAAGCTATGCTAGAGGTACTGAGGTACCAACCAATCGCAAAGTAATACTTCTTTTAGAAAGAGATTGATCAGCTGCTTGACTATCTGAAAATATGTTATCGATGTTGTCTTTTATCTCTTTTTAATATGTATGGAGCAGGATTCAATAGCGTACATCTCAGATTAAAAAACACTAGATGAATTCGTCTCATGTGATCATTACCGCAATTACCATCCGCCCATTTCCTACGGTCTGGAAAGATTAAAAAATTTCACTCCGAAGATTCCTTCAATGGTCTTTAAGCCTGTTATTTCACAAACCATTTCTAATATTAACTGCTGACAACCCATTTGTGAGTGTGATCCTGAGTAAGCTCACAGCAGAAACCTTCCTTATGCAGTGTATACGATCCAAAGTATATAGTGTATCCAAAGTATATAGTGTATGCCTGATACCCGTGTGGGACTGACAACCTTGCCACTGCAAGTAAATATTCAAAGTTTCAAGTCTCTAGCTTTAGTAGCACTGAAAATTGGCGTTCATTCCGGACAAATGGACAGCAAGACGGATATTTCACAAACCTAATATACTAAAAAAATTTGGGTAAATGTAGGTTAAAATTATTTTCATAGCAAAACAGCAACAACAATAGTGTGATCTCGAGCAAACCGAAGGCGAATTAACTGGAATCGCATTATTCAGTGATGATTTATAATAATTTTTAGTCTCCTCCAATGTCTCCTATAGATTTGTGTTAACCCTCAAGTTTTTCCTGATTTTGGCAGCAGTACATTAAAATTTGAATTTGTCGCTTAAAAGCCATCCCCATTTCCTAAATTTCCACCATTCAATTAATTTTTAACAAAATTACAAGCTATCTTATGGTTAAGCCAAAAAATTGTGAATGTTTTATAATGTTTTTAGAAAACTAATAATTAATAAACATAAACAATATCTATGTAGGCTGACCAAGTTTTCACAAATCCCGAATAAGCCTTGTTGTATGTTGGAATTCGAATTGGCCTACATACTGCCATCTTTTTGGAATCAAGTACCACAGGAAAAGTATACTCCGAAGTACTTGGTTGTAAAATTTGCTCGTCTAGCTAATTTTGCATTTCCAAGTCAACAATCGACTTATCTGCATATAATATGCACGTTGGTCGTTCGAAAACTGGGTACTCATCACTTTGCAAAATCTTCATTTCTATCGGGCTTTTATTTTTTTTCAAGTGAATAGCTGTCTATCAATTCTCTTATAGATCCAGCGAATTTGATTTCCAGATGTGATAAATCGATTTCTGATTTATGTGTTGCTGCAAATACGCCTAACTGTCAATACTCTCGGAAAAGATCCAAGTCTGATTCAGTGTCCTCAACAGTTTTATCGGCTATCTTTGTCCCTGCATCAACCATTATCTTATCTTTATTATCTTTTGCTTAATATTGGAGTTTTACTGAATTCTTAGATACGATCAGATCAACTTGATTTAATATGCTATTTCAGAAAACAGCAGAATTTTTAACGTCGTCTTTGCTAGTAACAAAAAGTAAAGTAATATCTACTTGACCGCTATCTACCTCAACTTTAGTTTCTAACTTATACAGTTTGCCATTGCAAATACCAACAGGGCAATGCTTTTCGTTGGTCAGCCTAATATTTCCTACTTTCCTGGCTACACACTCACGCATCAAACAAAGGTCAAAGCCTGTATTAATTATTGCAGAGAAATTGACGTTATTACAGGACAAACTTTTTTAAAAATACTTTTCCTACCGCTATCGACTTCTTTCCTTTCTTTGCCTTCTTTCTTCGCTATTTCACCTAAATCTGGGCCGTCGGCTGCTCTATGTCCTAGTTTGGCACACTTGAAAAATTGTGGCTGTCGCCATATTTAAAACATTTCCGTTTCTGCTCTTTATTCAAATCTGGTTTCTTGTCTTCGGCGCCATTATCAGATTTGATCGCGCCAGGCACTTGAGGGCGACTACTACGAATTTGTTAATTTGTTCTTTAAGCTCTTGAACAATTTTGGCTAGATACAAATTACCTTTACTTCTACTACCTTTTGAATCAGGTATGGCTTCTATAAAATATTCTATCAAGCTTGCTTCGTCCAAATTAACGGTTTCGCCTATTTCCATAACTCTTTTTAGGCATTCCCTATAATCTTCACTCAACGCAACATACGGTGAACGGGATTGAGGAAACTTCGGTCCAGAACTCGGACAACCATTCTTGCTTAAGTGACATCCAATGTCTTCAAACATGGCTGCTTGATCCATTAAGCTGTGAATGTGAGTCCTTAATATCCACCCCTACATACAAATTTTGACCATCATGAAGTGATCCAGCATCTCCATACACAGATCCACCATCCGCACTCTCATCAAGTTGCAAATTTAAATGTTTGAGGAATAAAGTTCTTAAAGTTGGTTTTCTACCTTCCGTCGGCAAGTTCAACTCTGCCAACTTCTTTTTCCCTCCCTCTCTTAATGTCAAAATTTCGTCTGTAATCATCTTGTGCTCACTGTTGCTCGCCTTTTACAAATACTGAAAATGTTAACTTACTTAGAAAGAACAATATAGGTAACTTAATGGTAACATATCATCTTTGATGTATACAATATGCAATCAGAATCTAATTTGTGATTCAGGCTCAAGTTCAAGCACAATTTCTTCAAATACTCCAACTTAAATTATAAATTATATAATTCAACTCTCACCACAAAACCGTATCGTTAATCATTAATGAAACAATTAAAACAACATATATTACTCTTCTGCAAGCTTGTATACACAGTGCTAACGGCCGTTGCCACTGACACAACAACGATCTGTTCACCGCCAAGCACCGCGCTGTCTGTCCTTCTATTCTCTTCTATTTCGTCAGTTGTTGAAACTGCGTGCTATCCAGCCTCTGCTGAAAAATTCTCAACTTCTCTTTCACTTGCACGAAATTGAAAATGAATTTGGGACCACACAATTTCACCACAAACTTTTACTCCTTGCAATCAAACTTTAGGAATTGTTTTGTTCATAAATTCTTACATATCACAAGCGTTTTACAAGTCTTTTGTTATTCATCCCACTTCAGACACCAAAGTTTGTAAGCTGACCGAGTTAATCAGTATCGTTGTAGCTTTAATTGTTAATTAATATTGTAATACGTCTGTTTGGGCAAACACGGCTGGCCACACTGGTGGCAGACCCTTTCCATTTACTCACACGACAACCTTAATTTAATTTTGAACAGAGTTCAATTGACGACATTCTTATTCAAGATAACAATTCTACGTTAAAGATGACAATAGCCACTAGATGGCGGCACTTAATTGTAACAGTCACAAACACTTTGTTCATAGGGCGGCACAGTCTCTGAGCTGCGGTATAAAGCCCGAAAGGCATCATGGCAAATTGATAGAGCGGTCGCCTTAGCACAGTAAAGGCCGTGTACGCTTTGCTACTTTTCTCTAGTTCAATTTGCCAGAAAGCGAACTTAAGGTCAACACTGGAAATGTAGACTGTCTGATAGATCCGTGGCAGTATATCCTCAATGCAAGGGAGCGAATAGGCGTCATTGACGGTAACAGCGTTGAGCTTGCGAGCATTCAAGCAGAATCGATTTGTATCCGGCCTTCTCACAATTGTAGTGCTGGAGAGAGCGGACATTGGCGGTCCTTTACCGGTACCGTCCCTTCGATCAGCTCGATCTTATGCACCTCTACTGTCGTTTTCCCTAGTCCCGCCTTTCCAAAAGCTAAAAACTCTTCCTTCACCGCCCCCATCTAACTTATATATTCCTTTCCCAAGCCTTCGCCTCTACTACCGGTCCTTTTTCTTCCGTGTAGTGCGCAATTTCATCGAATACGCTGGGCTCTACCATTTCGGGGCGTTGGACTCGACCGGGCCTACGACGTCGAGAGATAACCCGAAGACGCACCAGATATCGATTCCCGGGTCTCAGGCTGGCCTTCTTTGCCCTAATCTCCTCTACCTCTTGCTGTGCCTTCTGTTCATCTGGGGTGTCGCCTTCAAGTGAACTGACGTTTGGCGTGCCCTGCCCTGCGTATTTCTGGTGTGCTCCGCACGCTACTCGAGTACTACGCAGACCTAAGCTCGCCTCGACATAGTTGCACTCCTCTCGCAGGTGGTCCACTGAGCACACGTCCATAGCGTATATGTAGTGCCCTATGGAGTCCCTCAAGGCCCTATGGAGTCCCTCACAAAGTGAAAAGAGTATATTGGTTTTGTGCAATGTCCGTCTTGCTGTCCGTCCGTCCGTCTGTCCGTCTGTCCGTATGAACGCAATTATTTTCGC
>SCDT01005089.1:0-12290 GCA_004143765.1 Drosophila melanica
TAATAAATGAATTGTGAACTTGAATCCAAAATGGTTCAACCGTGATTTCCTGTTTGGTTCGTCGGCGTTCAATATGAAACGACTCGCGTATAGTAAAACAACATGAACTGATCCGAAGTCTGATTAAGGGGTAGCCGTAGGATTCTCATGGCGCTACCAAGGCAGGGTGGGTACAGAATGGGGTAACCCAACATCTCGTTTACCCTAAACATCGATCAGTTATACGCGCGGCAACTATGCTACTAGTGTGGTACCGATACACCTTTTTTTATACTTTCTTTAGTTAACAGTACAGTGCACTTATTATTTTTGTGACAGTGTGTAGTATAGTGGGATGAGGAAGAACCCACACCCCATCCGACGAGCTTAAGTCCGAAGAACACTAGAAGTGCACGACCCCAAAGTCCCGCTATACACCAGGTTAGGTAGGCAATCCGCTATACAATCGACGCCCAAAAAATGGGGCCCGACCGGGATCTGACGCTACACAAATCGACGCCCGAAACTTGGGGGCTGAAAATTGACGCGATACGATTGCTAACCATATATACGCGCACGCTACACATGTGTTCTAGTTCGGTAAACATAGTTTTCTCCTTGACGGGTGAAACTGGCCAATGGCGCTGCTTTACAGGCCTAGCCCCAGCGATGTCGATGCTGTTCTCTATTACATGCGTTCGCCCTAATCCTTCCTTCTCATACGATGGGAATTTGCTGACGACAGACTCTTTTTCATCTAATTTACTGACAGTGAATGCTTTTTGGGCATCTCTGCTGAGTCGTCTTCACGTCCTATGTCAAGCTCGGATACTGCTGCTGTATTACCTACGATTTTGCTTAAAAAGCCGAAATCCCTCCAGAAATCAATTCCTAAAGGTCTTGCTTTTAATCTGGGATTATAAAAAACGTTACCCAATTGGTGCAATTCTGGTATGTCACTTCGATTCGCAACCTGCCAATTACTGGGAATTCAGTACCGCTCGCAGTTGTTACGCGCCCGGTAAATTTTCGTATTAAATGATGATCTGCTAATTTTTTTGCGGCGGAATTGCCAATACAACTAATTGTCGCGCCTGAGTCAAGTAAAGCTACGTATCGCTTTCCCGCGATGTCAATGCGGCTGTGTAAAGTCGATTGTCGGTACTAAGGAATATGGCCGAGAGCAGCTTTCTACGGCTTTCTTGTACCTCCTTCCAAAACGCACACATTTGCTTTGTAGCTCGTCTGGGTTTGGTCTGCGTTAGGAACAACTCACAGTTCCAAATATACGTTGTCTTGCTGCTTCATACTGAGCGGCTCTGATATGATATGGCTGGTACTTGGTCATTCAAGTTAGACTGCTTTGTTCATTCAGATCCGAATCCGCAGGAAGATCGGTCTGTGTATAAACATCGGACTTTAATTTCTAGGATGCGACAGGTGAGTTTTGGCTGGCGTATCCCCTTGACGGTTTTCCGTCGGATTACATGTCTGGCATTTGGGTTTGTAGGTGTTCTTTGCACCACATCCATAAACAAAATATACTATGTGCTTCAAAGCATTCCTCAAAACGGTGCCCTACTTTGTCGCAGTTCTAACATTTCAGTTGTTTATGCTGTAGCGCAGAAATTCTACTTCTTCTAATTGCAAAACATACGACCGATGCGCCGAACTACCTTTACTCGATTGTGATTTTATTTGCCTATTAAACTGCTCGTGTGTGCGAACTTCAGACCTCAAACGGGTAAGTTTATTTATACCTAAATGCATCAATTCGTAGCGTAGTGCTGGCTTTGAATGCGGAATAAGGACTAACACTTCTTCAGAAACCTCTGTCCTTAAACGTGCAACTAATCTTTCGACTTGAAATTGGTATTCTTCAAAGGATTCTTTTTCGCCTTGACGCTTGTTGTTAATTGATTCCCAGATGTCCGTGTCAGTATCAATGTTCTTGAACTTTTCTCGAAATTCGCCGCAAAATTCGCTCCATGTGAACTGTTGACATGATCGATGGAATTTCCAATACCACTCATTGGCTTTTCCACTAAAGAACAAATGAAGATGGTCACACAAGGCTACATTATCTCCGTTCAGGTTTTGCTGTGCTAAAGCCTGTACTCTATAAAGAAATTCTTCAGCTTGAAGACCCTCTCCGCACTAAAATTTATTAATTTGTTTTTATTGTTCTATTTGCTCATTTTGTATGCACGGGTCAAGCCACGAACTTCTCTAGCGAGTTGCATTTCCACGTACACCGCACTGAGCTTGAATACGGTTGCTGTAGTGTGTATTGTAATCAACGAGCTTCGCACTGGTCGACTAATCCGCATGTACTCGAATCATATCGCAATTTCACAGTGTCGAGATTCTCAATCGTTCGACACACTCTAAAACCTTTATGGTAATTCTATCATCTGACGATCAATTTTGATAAGAGCTTCGCTTCGGTCACCAATCCATAAATACTCGAATTGAAGTCGCAATTCCAGAAGACGAGATCATTAAATTGAACTCAAATTACAAAATTTTGTGTATCGTATCAAACTTATTATATAATGTTCAACCGAGGGGATGCCCTTTACGGTACCCGATGCACACACAGTCGGAAGGACCATGCGTATAGGGGATTTGGAGGGCGTGCACTTCTAGCGTTGCTCTATGCTATGCTCGTCAGATATGGCGTGGGTTTTTTCCTCGTCCCTATTTATGACGCAACATTGACACTTTAATAAGATTAAATGCACTATCGGAAATCCACTGAGAGAATCAAAATGTGCTTTGGCTGTACCCACATACAACGATCGGCTGCAGTATGCTAAAGAGTCAGCCACTAGGATGGCTGTGGTGAAGTTCGCCTCCTATTCTTTACCCTCCCTACCTTGGTAACCGATGTAAGTTCACTAGACGTGGATAAATATTATTTAAGCGGGAGTTTGTAATTACTGATAACACTAGCATGACATACCACTTGTGCGTACTAAAGAATTTTAACTAAAACTTAATTTTTTTAAATAGTAATATTTACGTTACAATTATATCATTCCAANACACTAGCATGACATACCACTTGTGCGTACTAAAGAATTTTAACTAAAACTTAATTTTTTTAAATAGTAATATTTACGTTACAATTATATCATTCCAATTTTAAATTATAAAAATATGCCGTTTGTAGAAATTCCAAATGAACTGTAGTGCGCACAAGACTTACTCAGGAGGCACTAAATTTACTTGATATTTTATCAAAATCACTCAGAGAAGCAGAAGGCACAGTGGGTACTATGGAGCGCTAACGCTCAGCTTTCTATAGCCGACGCCAAGCTTCAAGCTACGCGGTTAAGCAGCGCTTATATGCTGATCACTGTATTTGCTGTTTCACTAATAAACCCTTTTTATTAGCCGAGGTATATGCGCGCTACTGGACAGTTGCCGGGGGATAAGATTTTGGCTGATTCCTCGTTTACAGATTTTTGGGCGTCCGTAGTACAATCACTGTCCACACCAGTTACGGTTTGAAGTAGAGTAGAATGCAAATCATTCATCCGCCGGCTGGCGGCAATTTGCTATTAGTGCTAAATAAAGATCACTGCACGTTAGATTTCGAAATCGATCAAAATAATTAAAATATCACCTTGAACACTGCGGACGATCTTATAGAAATTGTTTTAATAACTTGAATATCGAACGGCGTGATTATTTTAGGTTTTTATATATATGTATATATATATATAACCGTGCCAAGCTTACGCACAAGCAATCGCTTCTATTCCGATCGTTAAAAGAAAAGAGTTTTGATGTCGCGTGTTCTGTCTCTTATAGCTCGTGAGACAATGTAAGCGCGTGCAGAGTAGAATTGGGCTACGTGTCATTTTGCTTCCTGTGCATGCGCTGAGTGGGAAGGACATAACGGTGCTGTGGCGTGATTATCGCTAATTGCTTCTTCTGATCTCTCTCTTTTTGGCTCACTTAATTAATTATTGCGTTAGTCAGTTACACTCAATAAGGGAATTTCACTCAAATGCTGTTGGGTACTACAAGTGACTCAATCGGCAGACTTGAGCGATTTTATTGTTTTGCAGTTCGATACACTTGGTGCGAGACTGGACCCTACAGTAGGCATTATGTGTGAAGTAGCAAGGAGTAGTTAACTGAGTCAAAAGCCTTGTTGAAATCAGTGTAAATAACATCAATCTGCATTTTGTTCTTAAAGCCATCAATCACACACAGAGAAGAGAACTGTAGAAAGTTAGTGGTTACAGCTCTACGCTTCCCATGCTGGAAAGGTGAAATAATAGAGCTGCATAAATTGTGCAGTTGAGAAGCTTTAAATGCTATGATGTGCTGATCAGTGTTCGCACTCGGGTTATCAAACGTTACTTTAGAAGGCAAGATAGAGAGCTGTCGTTTAGAGTTGACAAACCCGTTTAGAGTTGACAAACCCTTTGTGAAAACTGCAGTCGACAATGACGAAGACAATTTTTGTAGCACTCGGGATTAAGCTCATAGAAGTCAGATCTGGCACAGCATAACTGGAGATATTTACAGGATTTGCTAATTTCTTAAATTTTTATATGAGTAAATTCTTTGAGAACCATAGAGACTTATTAGACCTCGCCGGATACACAAGAGGAGCGCAAACATCAAAATGTGGGTATCATTAAAACCTTTCGCCAAGAAAAACTTTAAGAAAGAAATTGATGGATGACGGAAAGGTGGTCTAAATAGATAGACATATCAAAGAGAGGGGGAATAGACGAACAATTAACATATATGCAAACATTGTCGAAACAAATTTTGAAGGCATAAGAAAATAAGAACACCTTCGATCCCTTTGATAGCAATTGTACTTTGGAGTAAAATCTGCCGTATCTGAAATGTCCGGCTTTAACCACGTCTCGGTAAAAGCAGTTGTGCTGTAATCGAAATATATACACTATATTCATAGGGATTAGTTTCGATTTAAGACCTCTTACGTTTTGATAGGCAATCTCAACGGGGGTTAGTAGATTTGACGCCACAACTAAGGTGGTGGCATTGATAGAAGGCGGTGGTAGTAACAAAATCGGGGTCACAATTTTCTTTTTGGGTTGAAACTCTGTTACAATTAGGTGTTTAAGCCAGAACTCTTTATAACAAATATTAGTAAATAATTCAAGTATATGACATATCCCTCGAAGAGGCAAATTTGAATTGTTCTACTGTTAAATTTGTACCTTGAATTTTAGCTTGTATATATGGCTTGACATCATTGGATGTGAATGATGTCTGGAATCAAAAATGTATTTCTTTGGGGAAACACCAACTATAGGCATAGGCGCCATATGTGCGAAAGTTGGGCAGTTATTCAGAGCAGCAACTAATTTTTTGAAATATCGAATAGTTTACATACGAAATTCATGGTAAAATGTGTCATGCCCCACGTCTCGATCATCAGCGCAGATCCTGCGAAATTCAAGCAGCAATTTTATTGAAGAAGGTTTTGTGAAATTCATTTGGAAGTTTAGCCTTCGCCACTTAATTTAAAATAAAGCTTTAAAATAAAAAGCACCCCGGAAACTAGTGAATGAAAGAGACGCAACATCCGCTGGGACTTGTCGATCCTGGAAAGAAAGCTACCTCAAAAAGAATGTTTGTTAGCCGTGGTTTTTTAAAGTTGGCCGAGCAGTTGCCACTAATAAAATTAGTTGTGGTGGATTAAGGGTGATAATTTTTGGGACACGCTGCATGACCACATTTTTTCCAATGCCGCATTAAAGGCTGTATTGTTTTAAATGCAAATAATACAGGTTTGACTGTTACAACATTCATTAAATGATATGTGTATGTCTATCATCTAACTATTAAGCTAAATATGCTGAAAAATATTTTATATACATTCTGGAAAGGAGTCGCTTTTTGTATAAAGTAAATAAAAAAATCCTTTTGAATTCTTACCAAATAAGCTTTTTATGTTGTTGTGCAATGTTTTGAAGTTCACGAACTTGATTCGAATGCATTTCATCAACTTCAGCCTTTGTAGAGATTTCTTTTTTAGTCATATGCACTAAGCCATCGATACGCTCATGCAGTAAGCAAAACTGCCCGCAAGTGTATGTTATAAAGAATCCCAAAATAGAATCTTCAGCAAACAGCGTGGTTACCACACAAATGCCCGCATACGCTGTAAATATATACGTAAATGTATAAAGCTTCCAATTACTGTGCGGATTGTAGGGAAATTCCATTTTATAAGGAAATGGCTTGATTGATGAGTCCATGCCGACAATCCAGAAGATTTCCACAATTGGCAGTACACAATACATTAGTATTAAGCAAGACATCAGAATAGTCATAACTTGAAAAGTAGTCATCCGTTTACGACACTCGCTGGTTATGTTGTGATTTGAGTTGCTGTCAAAGATAAGTTTAACAATATTAAATCAAAACAAGAAATTAAAGGTTATCTTCGGGACTCCAAAGATTAAAAAATCCCGCCCTTGTAAAGTTAGCACCATCAATCTATATAGCCATTGATAAAAGTGGCAATGTTGTGTCAGTTGGCAGTCTACTGCTGAGTAGAGAGGTAACGTGTATAAATATATCCTGAATTACAAAATTGTATGAAAATATGTGAAAATGCTCTAATACTGACTAGGAGATATTTAAATTCATTGTCGACGCTGGACATTCTGATGAGCTTGAGAAAAATTATTTGATTGTCTCGTATCGTTCATGTGTTTCGTTGAAGGATCAAAATGTAGTAAACTTAAAATAAATTCTGGTCAGCATCAGCTCTCTGATCATTTTAGTATAAAAGTGAAACTTAAACTAACAATTCCATGCATTTTAATATTCACGCTTCAAAATAAAATATAACATCAATACAAATATGCTACCCTAGTTTGAACTCTCTATTTCTTAAATAACTTAAATGACTTGAATAAACACTCCGTTCAAGTTGAAGTACTCGTCTCCGGACTTAAAAAAATTTACTTTTTGGGCAGCTTGTTTATCGGCCGTCTGAACAGTGGCGTGTTTAATCCGCTTAAGCGTTGGTCACCCTGATTCTTGTCTCTGTACTCTCAAGGCGTAACTCCGACTATTCTTCCCATTATCTAGCGCTGTGGTGGTGTGCTATCCTTGTGGATGACCACAAGCGGAAGCAAAATGTAAGATGTCCGTCTGTCTCTCTGTATGAAAGCATCGATTTCAGAGACTACAAAATTTAGAAAGCTGATGTTAAATTTATTTGCTTCGTATATACCATACGCAGATCAAGTTTATTTTAAAAGATCGATTACATTTTCCGTTTTCTTGTCATCGATCTTTATCGCTTTTTTGACATTGTTTTTAAGCATAGCTCCCAAAGTTTAAAAGCTAGCTAATATATTTACGTGAAGCATACGATATTAAATATTGCATGTTTTGTATACTTTCCACCAATCGCCCCAAGTATCGATGAAGCGCAAGCAGCTTCTGTGTTCATGTGCAATAATCAAGTCAAGTCCTGAGAGTTTGTGTGTATGTGTTAAATGCTGGGCTAAGGGTATCTACTAGCCGGGCGGTCCCGACTTACTTCTTATACCCTTAACCCATTGAAAATGGATAAAACGGGTATAACAGCTTTGTGCAAATGTATGTAACAGGCGGAAGGAAGCATCTGCGGCCCCATAACGATATATATTCTTGATCAGCATCACGAGTCAAGTCGATTTAGTCATATCCACCTGTATGTCCATATGTATGTATGAACGCGTTTATTTCCGAGAGCACAATAGCCAAAAAACTGATCCTGGAACGATAACTTTTTCCGTTTTCTTAGTATCAATACTTATCGCTTTTTTGACCCTGTTTCTTAACTTATAAGAGCTAGAGCCACCAAAATTTTTTCAATATGTTTGCATAAATACGAAGTTTTTAAATATTTCGTCAAAAACAAAACACAAATCAAATACTACAGGATTGCAAATTTGTTTGAACATGCATTTTGATGCTCTTATTAAGTCATGAAAATTGCATACCGATAATAATGGAGGCCAAGCGCAACTGATTTGCAAGTGCAAGCAATTTCTAAATTCATGTGCACACATACATATAAATGCAGAATTTTGAATTTCGTTTTTCTTGTGCAGACGTCAATAATTCTGTAACTGAAGTTGAAAAGTCGGTGATTTAGGCCCCGCGTAAGGTGAGACGATACGGAATATTTATTTTATTTTTTTTTTTTTTCAATAATCAATTATTTCTCTTTTTTCTCCATCTCAATACTCATGAAATGCCGTGCATTTTTGTCCAAATGTGAAATGCTGAGTTTAAACTAGACTAGACCAAAATCACTTGTTTTTATACCCTGAACCCATTGAAAATGGGTAAAAAAGGGTATAATGGTTTTGTGCAAATGTATGTAACAGGCAAAAGGAAGCATCTCCGACCCCATANCCATAAAGTATATATATTCTTGATCAGCATCACTAGCCGAGTCGATTTAGCCATGTCCGTCTGTCTGTCCGTCTGTCTGTATGAACGCGTCGATTTCAAAGACTACAAAAGCTAGAAAACTGATCATGGTCTCATCCGGTTCGTATATTTCATACGCAGATCAAGTTTATTTCAAAACATCGATAACTCCTTCCGTTTTCTTGTTATCGATATTTATCGCTTTTCTGACTCGGTTTTTTAGGCATAACTCCCAAACTATAAAAGCTAGAGCCAACAAATTATTTTATGTTCGCGTAAAACATACGAAGAATTTAAATGTTTCAGATTTTGGATACCTCCCCCCAATCGCCCCCAATATGGATAAAACCAAAAAACAAAGTGAATCAAATACTACACACGTGCAAATTGGTTTGTAGATACATTTCGATGATCTGAATAAGTCCTGAAAATTTCATAACGATCGTACATTTAGTTTACGAGCAAATCAAGAATCTATTTTCAGTAGTGGAGGCAAAGCGCAGCTGCTTGGCAATTTCTGTGTACATGTGCACGCATACATATGCATATACAAAATTTGTCTTGCGTTTTTCTAGGAATTTTTTTTTTGCAACACTAAGTTGAATTTTAGCACAGCCAAAACAATTAGGAGCGTGGTCCAGTGGGTAAGAGTTGTGCCGCGTAGCGTGGAGGTCCGGGTTCGAATCCAGCGACGGTTGAGTAATGTTGAATTCTTTTATTTTTTCGTTATTCATAATTATTATTGTTATTATTATTTATGTTTATTATTATGAATTTGTACCTGTTTAATGACAAATGCAAAAAATGCGAAAAATGTAGTAGTGTGGTGCAGTTGGTAAGATTCGTGCATCTTAAGACGGAGAGAGCGAGTTCGAGCCCCGGCTGTGGAACATATCTTTTTCCGTTGGTTAATTTTTTTTTTAATTTTAAAATGGCTCAATACTTGTTTGTATATAAGTATAGCAGTAAAAATTGAAATATTGACGTTCTTATGTGTGTGTGTGTGTGTGTGAAGTGCGAAGTGTGAAGCTATGGGAAGCCGGCACCGGCATCGAGAGGCTGCAAGGAAAGCCAAAGAAATCTCTAAGTGATAGCTAATTTAAGTTTTGACTACTTATTAAACTTTTTAACCCGCTGTTAATCAAACGTGGAATTAACGTAGTTACTTTGCCAATAAAGAACCCCTTGAAATTAAATGCAGTATGGCTATAGCCGGTGGCACCTCATGCGGTCTCACTTATATCCTGTAGATAGTCGTGAGGTTTTGGCAGCGTGGTCACGGCGCTATCAAGGCCTGGGCGGGAGTCGCTGACGTGGCGCTAACCTGACGACGCTAGCCTGTTAGGCAGTATTGCCGTGTTAAGAACCTGGCACGGGCGGGCACGTGGTCAAAGCGTCTGACCTGATCCAGATAGGTAGCTCGGGGCAGGGTGCAAGGAGGTAGCAAGGTGAGGGCCTGACCTGGATGCTAAAAGATGTGGTCGTGGTCGTGGTCGTGGTTACATTCGGTCCTGAGCATAATCGGAGACGATACGAGATAGCCGAGGGATTAGCCCGGGCTCTGTCGTTCGTAACGGGTAACGGGTATTCTCGAATCGGATTATAGCGCATTCTAAAAGGCTTGCCCATCAAGATTTCTAGCATAGAACTTATGTTGATCCCCACAATCCAGCGGCACAGTGTTTTAAAACTTTTCTTGGAATCAACCTTGGTCTGCCGGAGATTCATAAATGCTTGATCATTTAGTATCCCATGTGGAATTTTCATGTCTTCTTGGAAATATTATTTTTATTAGAAATTGTGTCAGCTATGGTTTTAAATGCACCGCTAATATTCTTATACATTAGTAATATAATAAATAGTTTTATAGTCTTCAGAAAAACCAACATTTTGGAGAAACAATAAAACTAAAATAAATCATATGCACTAATTATACTCTTTTACGAAATGAAAAGAGTATATAGGTTTTGTGCAATGTCCGTCTTGCTGCCCGTCCGTCCGTCTGTCCGTATGAACGCAATTTTTTCGCCGCTATTGAAGCTAGAGACTTGAAATACTTTGGATATATACTCGTGTATACACGCGTCAGATAAAGTGTTAAGGATTTATGGCTGCGCCCACTGGGGGCGTGGCAAACCGATAACATCAAAAATCGCATATTGCTAAAGTCCACAATTTTAAAGCTAGAGTCACCAAACTTCGTATGTATATAGCTGGTGACCTCCACCAAAAATTGCACCCGTGATATCCCGCCACGCCCACTAGAACGCCCAACGCCCCCTCCCTAAAAAATTGGAAATGCCTATATCTGCCACAGTTTTTAAGCTATAGTCACCTAATTCGTGATATATATTTATGGAAAGCTCCCCCAGAAGTTCCAAACAAATAATTGCGGCCAGTACTTCATAAACTGATATCGGCAAAATACACTGAACGTATACAGCTCTTTTTCATCTCAGCGGCAAAGCGCACATTTTATTATTAAGCAACCGCACTTGCTTTAGTCTGTGATGACATATTTACCCTATCTTTAAGGTGTGGACTAAAGGTAACGAGCTTGTCTATGGTGTTGCGAAGATATTTAGCTTGTGAAGGCTGCACCAGGATTACCCCCACTTGTTGGATTCGAGGAGTGTTCATCAGTCTTTTAAGGGCGAAACAGACGTTAATTTTTTTGATCGGGTTACCCTACTTGATTCTAAGCGAATTTTGGAGTAGAAGTAGCTGATATTAATCAGGACACCTTACAGAAAGGGAGACCTTATGGTTTAAATCCAACTGGATTTTTAACAACTCTCAAAGCGGATAAATTTCTTCTATCAACTCCAATGTGGGATTTTACAACTTTTTTCGAGCAGGTACATCTTGTTTGATTTTTTTTATTTGTACGCCGTTCTTAAAAATGTTAATGTTTCCATAGGTCAACCACTGTTGTTGAATAATTGCGAGGCAGCAATTCATTTATTTGCAGTCATTGCCACCCTTTATTCCTAAAGCACAAGGGGGAAAATTATAATTGCCGCCACTGTTTGTATGTACGTTGCCAGCTGCATCGTACGCACAGAAGCTGCCGATTGCTGTCGCCTCTGATTGCTGTGAGAGAACGAAGAGATATTAATACTCCATTATTAATTTCGCTTCGTTCTCTTACAGCGATCAGAATTCAACTTGTCCTCAAGTTGGCTTTGTCTTGAATTCAACTTGTCCTCAAGTTGGCTTTGTCTTTATTACAAAGTCTTTTTTCTAAAAGTACGGGACGTCATTCATCGGGAATTGCTGTAGTCTTCTTGTGGAAGAAGACGCAGCCGCGTTGAAGTGGCGGTGGATGATGATCCTTTTATTTCCGAGGTAAGCTGCATTGGAATTTGGCTGACTTGTAGAGTAATATTCTTCCTTTCTTTCCGCAGTTTGCAGAGGATGGTGGTTTTAATTAGCGCGAGCAGGAACAGGGAGATTAACGCAATCGTATTGGTGTAGGCTCTGATATTCAAATTACGTAGCTGCCCGATGTTGTTGATGTGAAGCGCTTCCAAGGATTGTAGCGAAAGTATCTTTACGCGCTGGACCTCTTCTGGAGTCATCTGTATTATAGGTACTTGGGGCTTAAGGATAGTCGATTCGGTGTTGTCGAACTGCTGCTCGTTGATGGTTATGGAGTCATTATGAAACCGGATGAGGTAAGTCCCTTTGATGAATGCTGTAGTTCCATTCCAGGTCAGGTTACCGCCAAAGTCATTGAGCAAGATCAGTCCGTTGTCGATCTCCTCTACTTTGTCCAAATGTTCCACGTTGCTAAAGTTGCAGTACGCCCTTATACCCTGAACTAGCTGAGGTATACATTTAGTGTCACTTAAATTAACAATTTTTGTCTTAAG
>SCDT01005146.1:0-15416 GCA_004143765.1 Drosophila melanica
CAATAATTAATTTTAAGACAGCATTACCTTTATATTAAAGTTAAATATGTTTAAATATTATTACAATTATTATAACGAATATTTAAAAATAATAATAAATATTTATTATTTATCATCTTAATATACCTAAGCTCATCTGATGTATATTTATTTCTCTATATAGAAATTGTTTTAAAGATAAAGGGCTTTGCTGTAACATATTGGACGGAAGACACAACTGATGTGGATAATAAGACCACAGAAGAAAGCTACAGTGGACACGAGGAATATATTCGTTCCAAGGTCGAACTGCTGGCAGCTAAGGGGGAAAGTAAGTCCGCAAGAACTTAACTTATAAACTGATAAACATACATATGTTCAATTACAGGTGTTGCCCTTGAGCCTGGCAGACATGTCTACAACTTTGTCTGTCAAATACCCGCAGTTTGTCCGTCGTCCTTCGAGGGCACCCACGGACGTGTGCGTTATATGGTAAATGTGAAGCTCATTAGGCCCTGGAAATTTGATCAGACCTTCTCGCGGCCTTTCACTGTACTAAAAGTGATGGATCTTAACCGGGAAGGACTTTTTCTAAGCGTAAGTTGAAAAATATATGCTTCAAATGTTATTCAATTGAGCTTTTCTAGACACCTGCCCACTCGGAGGATCAGAAGATCTACAACTGCTGGCCCTGCCGCTCAGAGCCACTTCGGCTGCAGCTGTCGCTGCCCCAGAGAGGCTTTGTTCCCGGCCAGACGATACCAGTGGGCGTACTTGTGGCCAACGATAGCCATATACGCGTGGAGCAAATCGAGGCCAGATTGATCATGATGGTGCTCTACTACAGTCAGTACAGCGTGGAGACGATCAGCGAGAAATTTATAGTCAGCAAAAAGGAGGGCGAAGGCGTCACTAAAAACAGCAAGAAAGAGTTCACCTTTGATCTGAGTGTGCCCGCAACGCCGCCCACCTGCTTCGATTTGTGCCGCATCATACAGATCGCCTACCAAGTGGAGGTGGAGACCAAGGTCAAGGGCTGGCACATCAACGAACGGGTCCACATGCCTGTAACTATAGGCAATGTGCCGCTATCAAAGCAGCTGACACAACAGCCACGCCCAACGCCCGTTGTAGTGGAAGTTGTGGCACAGCAGCTGGACGAGAAGGCGCTGGTGCTGGTTGAGGATGGCGCAACGGTGCCCGCCTCCAGTCCCTGGGCTGCCGATGCTACCATACGTATGTCCAAAATATGCTTGAATTATTTCTTACCTTTTAATTTCCTTAATTAAATGAATAATTCATTTATTACAGCCCCGCCCAGTTACGCAGAGGCCATACACATTCGCGCAGGTCCAGTGAAATCTTCCAAGTCAACATCCACTCAAAAGCCCAAAAATGCAGAGTTTAATCCGTCAGCTACTCAGAATAAGGAAAACTGCGCCTTTACCCCCCTTTATGCTGTATTTCATATAAACCAGCCAGTGGTGAATGGGAGTGGCAACAAGCCGGAGGATATCGATCGTAGCACCTGGTTCTAGATAAAAATCTTACTTATTTGTAATTAAATTTTTATAAAAAAAAATTGAAGAAAAAGGTTTCGATTAAATTTTAAAGAAAAGTGACTTTTATTTATTAATGCATTTTTTAAGGTTTTGTTTAGGTTTATTTGAAAGCCAAGCTTAACTGACCTTTACCAACGTCTCATTATTTGTTTATTTGAAGCTATTGTGTAACATATCAAATTAAATATAGTGCTTGGGTTTCGAATTACAGTTTTGTTAATGCAGCATTAAATTCAAATGTTTTTAAATTTATAGAACACAATAAAAAAAACCGATATAACCTACGGGTGCAATTAGATCAGATAAATATGTACATACAAATGTACATAAATAGAACAAAAAAAATTTACATATTTTCTTGATTTATTTGCGTACCTCCATATAATTTTCAAAATTTTCCAGAAAAGTAAGCAATTTCAATTTAGTGCTGTGTACATTGCACTTCGCCAAGTGTATAATTTTCAATTGACACAATGATAAGATAAAAATTGTTGGCGAAAGAGTCGAAAAAATAAAATAATTACAAAAAGTTTGTTTCACTCTCAGTTCGTTCCAAACGGGCCAATTGAAAGGAATGTTTGGATTGCCATGGAACTTGCCAAACTTGATGCGAGAAATAAATAGCGAACAAGGGGACTTTTAATCACAATCAAATCAGTTGTGTTTTGGATTCCGATAGCAACGAGTGCGTCTGCAGCTCAGCAACCAATACTTACAGTCATAATTATCGCGTATACGGCCAGATAGTGCTCTTGTAATATCGCAGAATGGGTGTTACCTGCATAATTGATTTCGATAACAATCCCCATGGCACCTACTTTGCGGGTCAAGTGTTGTCGGGCAAAGTTACCTTAAAACTGGATAAAGTGAAACTGGTCAAAGGTAAAAAATAAGGCAAAACGATGAACACACAAATAATTTCGTGCGGAGTTTTTAAAGAAAAGCTTAGTGCCCAGTGTTCTTCCCCATGACTCATTCATATCTTATCAGTGATCGGAGAACCGTGCTAACTTTATGTGCTTATTGTAAATAATTTAGGGTAGTCCAGGCAATAGAAAGTGATTCATTCGTTTGGCACTGTTTTAGCACGCGCTAATTTTGGTGGCCGATCTTAGATAGTTTGTTGGCAAGCCCATATCATTTTTTTTTTTTTTTGGCATAAAGAAGGCTTATAAACTTATCGGACTTTTAAATACTTTGATAATTACAAGCTGTTAGGCATTTTATTTTTTGCAAACCAATTCTAACTGCGCAATTAGTGTTAACGATTTTTAGATTGGAACTTATGGCTAAAAAAAGGTTTACAGCGTATTTAAATATTGCATTTAAAACCCAATATTACATATGATTGCATCTATCTCCTAGTTGGTCAGTCCCGAGTGGAACCTTCTCACTTCCTATCTTTCAACATTTATTTATAAATGTTAAAAACATAGTTGCTCATGAGTAATATTTGAAACATAAAACTGTAAAATATGTTTATACAAAAATATTTCTAATCTTATTTATACAATGTAATATTTTAAACAAACTCTCTTCAGCAAATTTGAAAGAAAAAAAACCAATTTATAATAACAAAAATCTTCTATACCAATGAGTAAACTAAAAAAAAAAATTGAAATTTGTTTATCTTTGAACATTAATGTACACTGTTTATTTTATATACGTACACAGAACACATTCACACCAGCAATTTCACATAAAGCGTAATGCTGAAATTATTATTTGGTGATGCCCGCGACGTCATCTGCGCGGCGTTCGCACATCTAAAGATTGAAAGCTATCAATATCAATATGAAAACCAATACAAATAACTCTGCTTTAGACGGGAACGCCCGACTAGGAGATACCCGGTGCCCAGGTGCACTACACTTAAAGTGATACACACATATATGTTGTGTTAACTTAATGTTAACTGGTTAAACGTTAAAATATTGGATATTGAGTATTTTAATATTATTAAAAGCAATTAAATCAAATCCCGAACTAATTGCATTTATGTTGCTGTTATCATATACTTTATAATAATAATTCATAAATTGTAATTAATAATTTTATTTTTATCTGTAACGTCTTTTTATTCAGCTATTACATTAAACATATATGGATTTGCCGAAACACACTGGACAGAATCGCAGGGCACTGGCAAGGATAGCAGCTCCGACACTTTTTGGGGGCATGAGGACTATATAGCTTCCCAAACCTACCTGGCCGGTTCGAGCCAAAGCAGTAAGTGTTTTAGCCAATGCTTTCAAGGCTCAATAGTTAAAAAATATATTAATTAGCGCAACTCTCACTGGAGCCTGGCGTACACACCTATAATTTTAACTGTCAAATACCTGTGACTTGCCCCTCATCCATCGAGGGTATCCATGGCAGAGTGCGCTATATGACAAAGGTGGCGCTGGTCAGACCTTGGAAATTTGATCAGTTCTACACGCGTTGCTTTACAGTGCTTAAAATCATGGACCTTAACTATGACAGTCCACTTTTAAAGGTGAGTCTGAAATGTGATCAGGAGTACCAAATAGCTGTATATGATTGATTCATTTGATAGATGGGCGTCCAAGCAGAGACCCAAAAGACCTACTGTTGTTGGCCCTGCTCTTCGGCTCCGCTGAAGCTTCAAGTGTCGCTGCCCCAAACGGGCTATGTGCCCGGCCAGAGCATACCCGTGGGCCTGTTGGTCACCAACGATAGCCACATTCGCGTGGAGGTGCTGCAGGTGAAGCTGTCGATGATGGTCACCTACTACGCGACGCACCTGTCACGCACGCACTCCCGCGACGAGCGCATTGTCGTCACTAAGTTGATCGGCGATCCGGTGCCCAATCATTGCAAGAAACAATTCACCTATTTCCTGCAAGTGCCCGCCACGCCGCCCACCTGCTTCAATCTGTGCAAGATCATACAGATCGCCTACCAGATCGAGGTGGAGGCCAAGGTGAAGGGCTGTCATCGCAACGAGGTGATCAGCTTGCCCATCACCGTGGGCAGTATTCCTCTGGCGGAGCATCCGCAAATGCAGCCACGCACGCTCGAGGGTCAGCCACCACTCGGACTAGATGTTTCGGCTTGGGGAGACGGTATTGCGGCACCGCCTGTGGAAGGTAAAATGCCCTGGGCCGTGGATAGCAACATTCGTAAGTTCCTTCTCGATTCCAGCTATAATTCGCAATATAATCTTACTTCAATCTTTAGCACCACCCAATTACGAAGCGGCTCTGCACATGCATGCTACGCCTGACGGAGCTAATAAAAGGGAGCCCACTGCTCCACCGAATACGCTCAGTTTGGATGAGAACGGTTTTGTACCACTTTATCCCATATTTAATATACCAAGTCCCACGGCGCCTGCGGCCAGTAGCGATAAGAATGGATTGCCAAATGCGGACACAAATGCCGATAAAGGAACTTGGCTGTGAATGCAGAAAATGATTAAAGACACAATATACAGGCTATTACATATACCTAAGCATAATCTAGTCTTTATTACACAATACAAAAACACAAACAAAAAATTTATATATACACATATTATAATAAAATTTAACATTTAACAATTTCTGTCGAAATCGCGAAAATTTTAAAGTTCAAATATTTTAATGGATATCGATTCTATAGACTTCTAAGAGTATAATGAAAGATATTTTTTTCCAAATCAGAATACAAATGGCCAAGATATAGTCATTACTCGGCCGTATCCCTGCAGATCCTGGCGAGTCCTCCGTCAAGCNTAATGAAAGATATTTTTTTCCAAATCAGAATACAAATGGCCAAGATATAGTCATTACTCGGCCGTATCCCTGCAGATCCTGGCGAGTCCTCCGTCAAGCAACTCATATTGATCAAGGATTTTGTGATTTTGGCCAGTTTCCTTACGCTCTATCCGACTGAACTTTTATCCAATTCTTAAATGCCCCAAAAATCAGCAAGGATGTGACCGAGTCCGCATATCCTTGGAAAACAAAATTTCAAACCAAATTGATTCTTAGATGACCTCCACATCTCTGGTAATTATACCAAAGGTGTAGTCCTGGTGAACCTAAAGGGCTGCATCCTTGAAAAATGGGGTAGCACTTCTGCAATATATATACAAAATTTGGTGAATCTAGCTCTAGATATATCACTGAGTGAACGAGTATAACAGTGAGAATGCAAAGTGCANCTCCACATCTCTGGTAATTATACCAAAGGTGTAGTCCTGGTGAACCTAAAGGGCTGCATCATTGAAAAATGGGGTAGCACTTCTGCAATATATATACAAAATTTGGTGAATCTAGCTCTAGATATATCACTGAGTGAACGAGTATAACAGTGAGAATGCAAAGTGCATGTGATCTACTTAAAATAATAATAATAGAGATTATGATATGATAATGAAAATAACGATACAATTATTTCAAATGAAATTTAGGAAAATTTTGCATAATTCCTAAATTTATTTATGATAGGGCTAAATNATCTACTTAAAATAATAATAATAGAGATTATGATATGATAATGAAAATAACGATACAATTATTTCAAATGAAATTTAGGAAAATTTTGCATAATTCCTAAATTTATTTATGATAGGGCTAAAAAAAAAAAATATGAAGATGGCAACGAATTTAAAACCGAAATGAAGAAGAAATTAAATATTTTGAAAGTAATAGAAGAAAAAATTAAAAATGATTTCAATAATAACATTTTTAAAGGCTGCTATCAGTTGTTAAAATGGACTTCTAAATTTATTTCAATGTAAAATATTATTTTACCTCCGTTTTCATTGGTTTTTGTTATTATATGTTTAAGATATTAAGGCTCAAGCCTAAAGAAATTTTTCCTTATCTAGCAAATGTGTACAAAAATTGCCAATTTTTAGATAGTAATATATGAACAGCTTTAAGTTTAATGCCAGTTTAAGTCAGTGGAAGACAGGCATTCAAACGTTATTTGAAGTATTTTCCTTATCTTATGAATATATTCCTGATCGATTTCATTTTACTTGTGATAAAATGCGACTACCCCGCAACAACGTCCGTTATTTCAGGGGCGACTCGCCCTTATCAGACCTTCAGCATAAACAGCATACTCATTGTCAAGGTTTGTCTACTTGCGTTAGATTGTAAGAAAATTTGGAGCATTTCTTGACTCTTATAAAATCCGATTTCATTCCATTTCGTGGAGCTTATACGAATTGTACCTAGTATATGGTAGTTACCAACGCTTTCCGGCTTCTTATCGCATTTTTAATTCAACTTGAGCGACAGCCGAGTCCACCAGCAGAACCGACCCACCGCGTTCCCAACTGGCACCTACTTAATTTAGTCGCAGTCCGTAGCCCATGCCAAATGCGTTGCCCTCGGACTTGATCGCGCTGTGGTTCGGGAATTTTTAGAATTCGTCATCGAGTGTGGGGTTTTCGACAGCCGGAAAATGGTTGTTACGTGTGAAATAAGCTTCGATAATAACAGGCAAGGCATCTTCTATGCTGGCCAAATGGTGAGCGGTTGTGTGACCCTAAAGGCAGATAAGGTCAAGGAGGTGCAAGGTATATAACTAGACTGTATATCGATATTCGCGTCAAAAAGTAAAATACGTGCGATAACGATATCTGTTATAATTAATGAATATATATATATGTTTATGACGACATTGATGTTGATAGTAAAAACAATATTTTTTTTATTACCTTTTTTTTTTTGTGTACAGGAATGCGAAATTCTGATAGATAAGAATTGCGTATAAATAAGCATGATGTTTTCAATCAAATATGCCCTGGACAAATATATTCCTCAAGTACAAATGCTCGCGTGAAATATTTGGCGACCTTCAAGAGCCTTAATTATTGCCAGCTATAACTTATAATCCTTACTGTGCTTATCAAACATATTTGCTAATTGTGGCCATAAACCAATTGGTGGCCCGCTCTTAAATGGGTCGATTTATTGTAACAAAAGATAAAAAATATACTTAATAGTTTTTAAGCCAACAGTTTCGCTTTACGGGCAGCTTATCACCTGTCTGTTTATAGGGCTCCTATCATTCCGTTCTGTTCATATATCATATTTATCTTCACGATAGCTGCGCTAGTTAAAGTCGTGGGCTACTCTATAACCAAATGGAGCGAAAGGCGGCTGACAACAACAAAGCTATTCTCGGGCCGAGAAGATTATCTAGCATCGCAGACATATCTGCTTGGATCCGATCAAAGTAAGTACGCGAGCGAGTATATGAAAATTTATAATGTTGAGCAAAGTTACAAAACTACAAGGTAAAAGTGTGTAATCGACTGCGGAATACTCGTTCACAGTAGCACATAGCTTAGTCGAAAATAGTATTTATTTATTATTTATCTATATACATATATTTTTGTAATTTTCAAAGTGATCATCAGATTAAATTTTGTGATTTTAGCTATAAAATGTGTGCAGATTTTTGTAGATTTTATCGATTTTCCAGGAAGCCTTCAGTACTCTGTCTGAAGAAATGTGATGCATCTAATTTTAAAATAAAAACTTCATTGCGCGATCGTAAATAATCTGTCCGAAATTAAGCTTAAAAAACGTTGTCATATAATTAAAGTTTATCGAATTACCACGCCCCCAGAGAATATACCTAAAAAATCTTATCAGTTCGTTTGAAGCGAAAATATACGAGTATATTCAAGGGGCTGAGACAGCAAATGATCATTAATATATAGAGCAATATATATCAGTGAGTTGTTCTGTTAATAAATTTGTATATTTATCATTTAGGCAATGATAGGCACACCATTCAGGCGGGAGTGCACACTTATAATTTTGCCTGCCAGCTGCCCTATCAGTGTCCCACATCCTTTGAGGGTCGCTACGGCTGCATACGCTACATAGTCAAGGTGCTGTTGTTGCGGCCCTGGAAATTTGATCAGGCCTATACGCATGGCATAACAGTACTGAAAATGATGGATCTAAACTCTGAAACGCCGCAGCTAAGGGTGAGTTATTTACTTAATCTTTTAAATGGGTCTAAATCAGGATGTTCACTTTTTGGATTAATTGATAGTTTTGATTACTATATACAAACTCCGATTAACATTTTGGTCTCTTAGTTAGCCGCACACAGTGAAAACTACAGGATATTTTCGTGCGGTCCGTGCAAGACGGCGCCGTTGAAAATGGAACTGCATCTGCCCCAGGCGGGCTACGTGCCCGGCCAGCGGATGCCCGTCACCGTGCTGGTCATCAACAACAGCGGTGTGGCCGTATCCGAGTTGCGTTTGTCGCTGGTGATGCTCGTCCGGTATTTCAGTGTGACGCCGGAGCATTCTCGCGTGGATCGCATTGTGATAGCCAAGGCGAGGGGTGACTCCGTGCTGCGTCGCAGCACCCGTTCCCTGACCATTGACATGGTGGTGCCCAGCACGCCGCCCACTTGCCTCGATGTGTGTAATCTGATACAGATTGCCTACCAGCTGGAGGTGGAGGCGTTGATCAAGAGCCTGATGGAGCAACAGCTGATTACCATGCCCATCACCATTGGCACCTGGCCGCTGTCCACCAAAACGGACTCCGATGTGGTGCAGCAGCAGCCGCCTAGGCGCAGTGCTCGCTATGAGGCGCCTGCGGATGAGTTGCCCGTGCTGACAGCGCTGGAAAACGCTGCGACGCCAACTTCGCCAGATACAGGTGAGCTCTTGAGCGCATTTTTACCTTGCAATTCCTAATAGTAATCTTATACTCTTTTGGTAAAGCTCTGCCCACATATCAGGAGTCCGAGCACTTGCTGCGCGGCAACATTAACGAGGAGGAGCTTCACGCTTTCGGAGTCAACGAATTTGCGCCTTTATATCCCGTTTACAATATTCCGAGCCCATCAGCAGTTCTTTCGCCCAACAGCCGGAATATTGGCTTCATTAACCAAAGCTTTGAAAAGTGAGCTTTAACACGGCGAGGGGTTGTTGCTAAAGCTCGAGAAGATGATTTTGTTATTAACGTAAACTAAGAATTGTTGGAATAAAATTGTGTCTGTATAACAGACTATGTATATAGTATAACAATTCTACTAAAATTTGGTTTGGATATTTGCTAAATGCGATGCATAGGGTTTTGTATAAACATTTTTTGGGGGGTTGAATTTGGGTTTGCAGATAAATGAAAGTATAACAGACTGTGTATAATGTATAACAATTCTACTAAAATTGAGTTTGGATATTTGCTAAATGCGATGCGTAGGGTTTTGTAGAAACATTTTTTGGGGGGTTGAATTTGAGTTTGTAAGTATAATAGACTGGGTACATTGTATAAAAGTTGTACTACAATTGGGGTTGGATATTCGCTAAATGCGATGCGTAGGGTTTTGTATAACATTTTATGGGGGTTGACTTTGGGTTTGCAGATAAATGTAAGTATAAAAGATTGTGTATAATGTATTACAGTTATACTACAAGTGGGGCTGGATATTCGCTAAATGTGCATCTGTAAAAACATATGACACTTGACGTTATGGCTAGGGTCTAAATGTAAAAATGCTGGTTTTGTATAACAGTGCCCAACAAGAGTTTAGCACCGTATAACATATAATCGAGTATAACAAGATGCTATAAACGAATAGCATAAAAGTTACAATTTATCCGATTTGAACTAAGATTCGAATTATAGAATAACACTTTTAACATACTTAGCATAAAGGGAAACTATTATATTCGTAGTACTTATTATAAGACATTCAAGAATTTGTTATACTGGAAAGCGTACTGCTTGCACTTTAGTAAGTTGTCCCAAAAATTGCTGCTAAGTTGAAGAAATAGATTCCACAGAGTTTTAACTGCTTGCAGATAATAATAAAATACGATTTCACTTATTTTAAAATAGTTAATTCAATAAATTCTTTTTAGATATTTTTTGAAAAAAAACATATAAAATATTTTACTTGCAATTGGTACAGTTAAATATAAACACATTTTTGTGGAGTCCTTATAGGACATTAATTTTTAATCATTCTCACATTTGTTATTTGTGGAAACTCTTTATTTTGCGAAGCAATTGCCGCCTACTATTAAATGTCCGAACAAGGAGCGAGTATTAAGTCTTTGGCTTATGTACGATAACGAGCACGTCGCTTGTGGATTTAGTTTTAATCTGCCCAGACTACTCTGATATTATCAACGTGGGTTAGCATAAAAGTCTCAACTAAGCCCCAGCCACGTACTAACTGTTCTGTGTGGGCGCCAACCACAACCCCAACTCACCCCCATTTACGCTTTACATCCGGTTCCCACCGCAGCCCCCTCCATAAACAAAACGTCAGCTCGCAACATGTTTAGTTTTTATTGCCACCTCAACTACGAGAAGGATTTATACTCAGTTGCGACGCGGTTTAATTGTCTTTTTTGTGTTTTTTGTATTGCGCTCGGTGGCAGCCACAAAGCTGATGCCCCGAACTGAAATGCAAATCCAAAATATAAAATGCTGCATGAGTTGTATACTTTTTGGAAAAAGTTATTCTCGGCTCTTTGAGATTAGAGAGGCAAGCATTTAAATGGCAGTTTGTTATGGTGATATCANTCTCTGTGGCAGCCACAAAGCTTATGCCCCGAACTGAAATGCAAATCCAAAATATAAAATGCTGCATGAGTTGTATACTTTTTGGAAAAAGTTATTCTCGGCTCTTTGAGATTAGAGAGGCAAGCATTTAAATGGCAGTTTGTTATGGTGATATCACAAATGCTCAACTAAACCCAAATGTTGAACAAGTATCTATAAGCCCTAAAGAGAGGTACAAAAAAAACAAATTTGTAATTAATAGATTTAAATATTTTCAAAACACCCATAAAATGTTAAAAAGTTGTTGGTGACCTTAACTTTTTAACTCCTCTTTTAAAAATTGTGTTATACTTAAATTTATATTGAAAATATCTCTCTCTCCCTATTATTTAATAAAAAACTTTGTGCTCGGTATAAGTTAACTAATACAAAGAAAGTTAAAAAAGTGTGTTTTATTAAAAAAACACGGTATCTATTATTCAAGCATACTCCAATAAAATTGTACTATACCATAATTAATTAAAATGATACAAATATATACATTGAAAAATTTTAACCTATACCCCTTTGTGTGTAGTATAGGGTATATAGGAACCGTGCCTTGTTTTAATACTTTACTTTTTTGGAAACGTTTTAAATGCGCTCCTATCAATTGCTTGTACGAATTAGTTCAGCAATACATACGAGCAATTAAGAGGAGCGCATTTAATATACTAGAGCACGGAAGCACTGTATAAAAACTTTTTGTAAAACTGCCTAAAAATGTTCACGAGTCTTTGTGTAATAAGTGTAAAAGTGCTTGAAGAAAACTGTAACTNCACGGAAGCACTGTATAAAAACTTTTTGTAAAACTGCCTAAAAATGTTCACGAGTCTTTGTGTAATAAGTGTAAAAGTGCTTGAAGAAAACTGTAACTTTGTACTCAGGGTATCCACAAGTCGAGCATACTCTAAAACACTGTATTATTTTATTTTGTGAAGTAGGCTTGGCGTCCAATTAAATTTAATTCCAGGAAACTTTAATATAGCTGGTGTCAAGTGTTGCTGTGTGGCAACTCTGTCAATTTCAAAGCCAAACGGCTTTAGTCACGTTACAAGCCTCGTTACAGCATTTAGTTTGGGCCAAATCCAGTTAGCCAAATATGCAACTGTAATGGAAATGTACTCGTAGGCATTAAGTAATTTCCAAGCGGGGAAAACCGACACTTGCCCTACACACGCACACGCACACACACGCACACACTTACCAGGACAACACAATTCCTACTCGGAATCCAAGCTGTAAACGTTGTTTGAATCGGGTCCGAAATTCTACAGCTCTGTGCGTGTAAATAGCCAACATGATGGGAATTTGGCGGTAATTGGCATTTCGAATTGGCGTTTTAGGTTCCAAAGCGGGATAAACAAAAAGGGGTGGCCGCTCTGCGGCTGGTTGCGGTTTCTCGTGGCACTTGCAACAAGCTACGCTGTTGTGCGGATTGTTGCAAGTTTCAGTTTGTGCAATAAAATGATGTTGATCGCCACTTATTTCCGTAAAGGGGTTGGAAGGATTTCTCGGTGCTTAATAAGACTATTTAGAGATACGTAAAAGAAGATGGAAAATTGGTGTGCGTGCTGAGTAACATCTATTTAGTAGGTATTCCAATTTTGTTTTTACTAATTTGCGCACAAATTTAATGCAATAGAGTTAAAGCATGACACTACTATATAATGTATGCACTAAATATGATATTAATTAATATTGGAGTACCCTAAACATAAAAAACAATTCCATAAATTTTTTCTATCAATTGTATTATTTGCTACCAATTTATTTTATACGTTACATAAGCTGACTATAATTTTTCAATTTGATTCTTTGATTATTTTTACAATATCAGCAGCTTAGCTAGAACTCAATAAGTATTTGTTTAGGGCCTAATCACCGTGTAAGATTTATATGTAATTCAATTAAAACTAATATGATTTTGTTGAAAGATTTATTTGAATCTCTCGCATTCATTCAAGTGCTGGCAATTGATTAGCATACTTAAATTGCTTTTACTTTCTACTGATTCTAGATACACTCACAGCACACATTGCAAAAGTCAGGTCATATGTGTTTGATAAACATGTTCAGGTTGACATACAGCAACAACAGCAACAACAACAACAACAGCAACAACAGCAACAGTACAAGTACAAGTACCACAACAGTGAGAAAGTGTTTAACATATTCGATTTGTTACTGAAACGCAGCTTTTCCTTGTTTATCCATCTACTTTGCACCCTTGTGCCACAAAGCGAGCTATACAATTTTTTTTTTCAGCTCATTTTTTAACATGGCCAGAAATTCACACGTGTTTATGCGGGTGTGGGCGTGTGAGTGGCTGTGAGTGTGTGTGTCTGCCTGTGTGAGTGTGTGCTAGTGCGGCTTTCACGGTTGTTTCTTTGCGTCCTTGTTGTTGTTATTTGCGTATTGTGTTTGCGGCTAAAACGCGTCTGGCAACAATCAGAAGTGAATTTGCTACCACTAACGAAACTCTCGAGTGTGCGCGTGTGTTGGCGAATGTGTGTGTGTGTATCAAGCAATAAAGATGAGTGGGCACTTGATGATAGTGCGGCTGTTTTGACTTGCAAAGACGCTGACGTGTCTACAAGCCAAAGCAATTATCGATAAACAATTCAAACGTTGCCTCAATCAAGTCGAGCAAAACACAAAGAAAAAATTCTGCCTAAATACTCGATAGAAATGTCCTTGGTGCGGGTTGCGACACTATATCAATGCCAAGCTAGAGTCTCAATAACTGATACTGATGCTCACAAAAAAAATACATCCCACTTAATCTCATTATAAACACTGCTCTTAACACCCTCTAAAAATAAAAACATAAAAGGATTTTTAACTTTTCTAATGGCAAAAAGTTGTCACGCGCGCGCAACTAAAAACATCATTGTCACATCTGCCAAAAAAAAAAAAAAGAATAGAAAAATGAGTATATTATAGTCTATTCTGATAAACTTAAATATACTCTGTCCTAATGTTTGAAAAATATTATTGCAAGAAAAATTTGTAATATCTAATATTATTAAGTACAAACACAAGCCTTACATACCTAGTATGTATATTAAAAATCAGTCCTTATTTTGTTGATTTTTTGAGAAGTTTCCTGAAAAATAAATAATTTTCGGTAACTTTAAAGAGTTAAGTTTTTCGTTTTATATTTGATAACAACCTAACCTTATTGTGTTTCCCTTTGAACCCTTTTAAAAGATTACGGGGTATACACAAAAAAAACAACAGAGTTAGCAAAAAGCACCAGCAAATTGCAGCTGGCAATGTTTAAGCTAACTGGCCCAAAACAAAAGTTTTGCGTCAACAACAAGCGCAGCGGTTGCCGTATGAACGTTTTAAGCAACTTTACAGAGCCGCAAATGCACGCATCCTGCGAGTAAAAAATAAACAGCAAACAAACACGTTAGCAGATACGTAAAGGGTGCAATGCCAGTGGGGTTGGGGCGTGGTTGGGAGCAGGCTATATTCAATTAAGTTCAGGTAGCACAGAGCAGACACCCGTTGCACATGGCCAGCTAAAAAGTTTGACAGTCAGTCGAAGTCGAAGTCAAAGTTTATGGCAGACACAAAATCAATGCAGTGCACAGACCTCCGACCCCCTTCTCATCATCCGTTTAAGCTCATAGGTGCGCCACGATGTCGGCGGGCATTTTGCTAAAATTTCATAAATCAAAGTGGATGCGGGCTGTTGCACGTGCAGCGCCTTAAGTAACATACTCGCCATCTTTTGGGCCAGAGGGGAGTTGGCGGTGGTGAGGAGGGGATGCAGGGCGTGGCTTGGAATTCAACTTCAACTCACGCCACAGTAATTGCTTTATGCTGTGAAGCGTGACGCGGTCAAGAACGCAACGTGAGGAAGCCATTTTTGATATTACATACTCCGACCACACACACTAGTCTGCACTTTTCCCCCCCGCACAAGCATCTCCCTATATAGACATCGCTGTTGGGCAACATGAAAATGTTAAAAAGTTTTATGATATTTTAGTTATTTGATGCGTTCGCCTGCTGAAGTTTGTTGCCCCCAAGTCCCCGAAAACATATTCCATGGAATACGTTGCTTGCAGTGCATTGATTTTCTAAATGGATAACAGCATGGGAGTGAGTGCAACCTTTCTTTTTTACGATACTTGCCTTCTAGCTAAATTGAGTACAATTTTTTGTGTGTAAATGTTTAAAAATTTATTATATACAAAATGCACTTATTGAATACTCTGCACAAAGTTTATATTTTCTTTTTTAATCTCATTACAAAGTTATATTGAATTTTTATTATTTTTAAGCGTTTACATTTTTAAGCACTAAATTATAG
>SCDT01005168.1:0-10450 GCA_004143765.1 Drosophila melanica
GGGGTGAGAGGGAGTTGGGGTAAAGTGGTACTCGGCAGCTTAATGCGGCTCAGAGTTCACAGCGATTCGCTGATCCTGCGCAGGAGCACCTTTTGTTTGCCACAAATGTCGAAAACAACAACATGAAAATGAGAAGCAGAAAAAAAGAACAAAAGCATAAAATGTATAAAAGCAAGCAAGCATATTGCAATCGCGGATGCTGACGACTGCGAAATACTCTGTTTCAAATGTGAAAGAGAGTTGGCTTGATTCAAGAATTAATGGCACTTACACTGTAAATACGACATGTGAATTTTTAAACTGTGACTTTGGGTATTATATAGTTTTCTGGCTTATCCGCATTGTGAGCGGCATTATTTTCCACAGGATTTTTTTGATTTTTATTTTTATCTATTATGTAGATTTATGCGACTAACCTGTGGAAGTTACAGTTATTTATGATGTATATTCATAAAGCTAATAAGCCCTATTTGGCGTTGTGAACAGAGTATTATAAAATAAAGTAACGTAGAGTAAAGTAAAATAAAAGAAAGGAAAGGAATAATAAAATAAAATGTGTATCGCTAGCGTTGTGTGTGTGTGTGTGTGTGTGTGTGTCGATTTGTGCGCACATTCGTCTCTACTTTTGCTGGCGACTTTTGTATTTTTGAATGCGTAGCTCTCGGCTTCGGTTTTTGGTATTCGTTCGCTGTCCCGGCTCGCTGCGGCGGGTCTAAACGAACACCCGGCCGCCCGGCCACCCTGCCGCCGCACGGCCACCCTTAAGCCCAACCGGCTGGCAATTCTACACAGGCATAAAGCTACGCTCAATAGTAACGACGAGGGTGGTTTTACCATTTTCTAGTTGTGTGTTGTGTGTGTGTGTGTGTGTGCATTGGTTATACTTATTGTGTTCTCTCTGTGCATGTGTGTGTGCGTGTGGCACGTTTCAGCCCCTTTGGTGTGTGGCTTGCCTTTGACTAACGATTCCTTTTCTTTGCCTGCTCCTATGCATTGGCTTGCCAGCTATGCTCTCTCTTTATACACTTTTCTTTTTTTTTTTAATATTCACAATTGCCATTTCGGTAGTTTTTATGCCATCAAGCATGAGTGTGCGTGTGTATGTGTGTATCTGTATCTGTATCTGTATCTGTGTACGACATTATTATTATTATTACGAGCCGTTTCTGGTTGTGCTGCTTGTTCAACTTATTTATGCGCCCTTGCGCCGGCAGAGGGTCGTAAATTTTTGGTCTCTTAGAGGCGAAAACACACACACACACACACGCAGTTAGGCACTTACCAACTGACACTTATGTGCACGCACTTAAATACAATCATAATAATAATTGAAACAATTTATAAATTAAAAAGCCACAAATCTTGGCATAAGAATTGACATCACAATTAGAAGAGCAAACGAAGAAAGTGAACAATGCCATTATATTTTTGGGCGGGGAGGTGCCAGATTTTAGATTGCTATACTCTGCCCAGAAAGTAAAACCGGAGTATGTCGTTTTTGGTGCAGTGTGAATCTAAAATCTTTCTTCTTTTTCCTTTTCTTTGTTTGGTTGACAACGTTTTGAGTTTGCCATTTCAGAACACTTTAATCAAAACGTCACACTGCGAGGAGTGTACTGCACAGTCGGTTATATCTGATTGCGACGCATTTACTTGTTTATTATTGAAACATTTGGGGAACTGCTCTTTTATGTTACATCTTCCTCTTCTTGTTGCTGGTGTCGTTAAATGAACAATCGACCACAATTGAGGTCACATGCTACTACTCACACCCAAAGCACAACACACACCACACACGCACACATACACACACTTGCAATTGTTGTGCAATTCATTTATCAGCTTACTTATTTGGCAAATAAAATCTACATTAATAATTTATTTGACTGACTGTTTGTTAATAAATATTTCGTCTTTTCAGCGCCCACAAATTGCACGTTTCCGGCACGGTGGGAGGGCTCCTGGTTCCTATCGGGCTATCAGCAATCCATACACATCAAGGGCTCCCAGTTCAGCTATCGCGGCAGGTGCGCTGCCTCAGATGGTAAAAAATTTTTGATAGTGGACGAGTAAGTACCATTGTATACAGTCTCTTAAAAAACTATGCTAACATCTCAACTCAAAAAACGCATCTGAACATTGGCTGGCAAATATAGGAATAGAATTGAATAAAAGGCAATAAAACAACAAATGGATGAAGTTGTTTTAAGAAGAAGAAGAAGAAGAAGAAGTAGCAGATGAAAATGAAGAAGATGAAGAAGCAGATAAAAAAGAACAGGCGTCAAAAGCAGTACTTGTACTTGTACTCGTTGTCGTAGCGCCCTCCCTTTAATTCCCCTTTTATAGGTTATGTTACGTTCGTCTTGTTTTTTTTTTCGCGTACGTTTTGAGCCATTTGACTTTTGAGTGTGTGCCAAGTGGCTATAATTGAATAAGTTTTCGTTTTGTCGGCTGTAGAAAAGTGTTGCTGCTGAACTGTGCGACGGTAAGTCCGAGACCCAAACACAACCAGCAACAGTAGCAGTACACTCAGAGAAACAACCCGAGAATTTTGTGCTCAAATTAGAACAATTTTCATAGTTAAGTTTAAAAAAAACGAAATGATTTTGTAGCATTGACATTTATTGAAATCTAATTTTAAGAATAATTACAATTTTTGAAACTTAAAGAATAAAATGGCCTTATACCAAATATTTGCAATATCATTTTTCTGAGTGTAAGCATTAGCAGCAGCAGTAACCCCATTTAGAATGAACGTAAACGCTGCAACTGGGCGCCATTTAGCTCTCGCACAGAGGCATTGACATGGAGACATAGTTAGATACTAGGCTGAAAACCTGTCGTCAGCGCTCTTGTCAGACACATCTGCTCTTAACTTTGCCTATGAAACGAGTTTGTCTCCCCATCCTTTTCTTGCTGTCTCTGTGTCCCCTTCTGTCCCAGTCTCTGTGTGAGTTAACTTCAATGCTCGACAACAGGCCCAGCCAAGTACTGAACTCTGAAATCTAGCCAATCTACCTTTATATACATACTTATAAATATACATGTTTTTTGTGTACATTGTAAATGCTCAAAAGTAAAACTTAATCTTACAACAATTTTTTATAGGTTTAAAGGTGTGCGAGCACTTTTTTTCTTAACTAACTCTGCATCAATTTTTCGTTTAGTACTTCAACTAAAAACTTTGCTTTTTGTATAAAAATTCAACAACCCTTTTTTTGTTTTGAATGTTATTGATAAAGAAAAAACCAAAGTAAAAGATCTATAATTCTGGGCTGCTATAAAATTATTATAATTTTTGAATTTGAATTTTGTGTTATGCCGTGTTTCTAATTATCTAATATCTATACCTATATACGTAAGAAATAATCCTAAGCAACAAAGTCTTGCAATTTTTTAAGTTGTAGTTGAAATGTGTCTACATTTTTTCGACATACTTTTTGAAGCTTTTTTTTTTTTGTCAAAAATAAAAACGAAATAGATGTTTCTCTTAACATCTATTTGTGATTTTGTAAATTTTCCTAATTTTAAGTATATTTGTTGTGTGCTCAATTATTTTCATCTTAATACTTAATATCGTAACATATTGAAAACAAATACAGTTTAAGTACCGTATGTGCCATCCATCAACTAGGAAACTAACAAAAGCCCCATATTTTTGCCTAACCTCTGAAAAAAAAAAACTTAAAAAACCATCTATTTTGATTTTGAAATATTCAATTCAAATTTTTACAGTTTTTACGTATTTTTAACATCACTTTTCAACAACATATATTTTGGTTAACTTTTTATTTTTTAAGTGTACGTCCTTTGAGTTTGTTTTTATAATAATTTTTCAGTTCCAACAATATAACGAACTACTATATATAGCCTCAATTGAAAAGGTAGCCCATATCGAACTGGGTTGGCATTAAAACTAAATACTACACATACAAACAAGTATATCCATATTCATATAAAGTACAAATCTATATACATGTTGCTTCAGTTCCTTTTCTTTTTTTTCTGGGAAAATATTGTTATCAACGCATTCGAAAAATCACGGGAACTCAAATGTAGCGGGGTGTTTCCAGCTTCATTTTGCACTATGTATTCAACTAACGAAACAACAATTATTTAATTCATAGCATATCCAAACATGTATGAATTTCAAATTAAAGTTAAGAAGCCTCTTTTTTTAAGTATACTAAACGCTTATTGTTTTTACATCAAAGTGTCTACCGAAAACGTTTGCCGAAACACCAAACTTACAGTCCAACACAAAACTGTCGAAATCATAGAATAAATGAAAATGAAAAAAAACATTTGCCATACCAATACAGAATACCACAACAATTAAACTAACTAATAACATATCATAACAATCATAAGCAAACAAATACCAAAAATACAAAACTTTTTGTTGCAACAAAAAAACAAATACTTTTTTTAGGAAAGGATGTCATCGTTGCCTGGTTATCTATGAGAAGCATAAGAATGTGCTCCAGTATAAAGAAAGTGAGTGCGAAGGTGATAGTATGTATGTGCATCAGTCGAATCCATCTGCACTGGCGATGCGTAGCTCTATAAAACAAAGTGATCATAGGGGGGGAGCTCATCCCAATACGAACGGGCATTCAAGACTATCATCATCGGATCAGTACATAATGAGATCCAATGACGATATGAATGATTGTAAGCATTATTTTTTATTATTCTTAACTTAAGTAAAAAAAATATACGAAATACAAACACTATCTCTTAACTATCTCAAAATACCAGTTACATTTTTGCGTTTCTTTCACCTCTTAACATTTCGATCTGCCTCCTCAGTTGAAAACAAACATTACTAACATATCATATTTTTAATCGCAGTTCTTAAAATCTTATTTATTGTAACCCTTTTTGGTTTTACGTAACAAAAACAAGAATACAAAAGTTTTTTGCATTCGAAAGGCTGACAAAAAGAAGAAGAAGAAAAAGAAAAAAGAACACAAACTGAAGGATTCTCTACTCTTTATTTTTGTATTTTAAAAAGTTACGTTCATTTTGTACATTTTCTCTTAGTTCTTTATCTATTATTATTATTTTTTATTTTTTTAATTTCTTTAACTTATTTTTTTATTGCGTTGGTCTTAAAGCAATATTTTTTCTTATTTCGAAAAAAAAATATATATATATATTTAAAAATATCAAAAACCAAACCAAAACCAACTTGTAAATAGTCTCAAAACAACAAATACTCTGCATTCANAATAAAAAATTAAATTCTCCCCGTTTTCGTTTGTCATGGCAAGGGTCCTCTCTTTATCTCTCTCTCTCTCTTTAACTTGAACTCACTTTAATCAAATCAAAGAGTAAAAGAAATAATAATATATATGTATATATATATAAAAAATAAAACAATAAAAAACAAAAAGAACGAAAATCCAATTGTATATTTTTCTCAACATACGACACGTTGCAATTTATCCAAATGATACAATTTACAATTTTAAAAAACAGCTATCCATATCAACTACTATTTATTGTTAGTGTCAATCCAATTAAGCTACTTAGTTGCGATTCTCGAACGTATTAGCGGATTAGCAGATTAACCCGTCCCAACAGAACCAAAGCAAAACTTAAAAAAAAACTATATAAAAATCAAGCGCGCGCCAGCTTTAAAGTGAATTCAAAACTGCCCGTTAAAAGAATTTTACCAACTATAACCAACTTTAGTTTAACAAATCCTAAGTTTTCATTTTAATTTTTGCTTGGTTTTTGTTCTTATTTTTGTTCAGTTTCACATTAACTGTAAATAATTAAAAAAAAAAACCACGAAAAAAAAACAAATACAAATAAATTGTGTAAATATATATTAAAAAACCATTTTCTTAACGAATTGAATTGTTTGTTCCGAATATATTTTTTACCAAAACATTTACATATACATATATCTATATATATATTTGCAAACTCTATTCAATATTTATATGATATGTATACTTTTTACTTTACTTCAAATATTTTTAAACAACTCCCAACAACAACAACAACAGCAATAACTAAACAACAAGAACCACGAATACAAATCGATTTCAATCCAGCATTTCAAATATGTACAAAATATATATGGTATTATGTATATTTTGATTTTTCTCCTTTCTGTTTCAAACTGAGTGTGTGCGACGAGTGTGTGTGTGAGTGTGCGGTGTGCTTTGTTCAGTTCTATTCGCATATATATCTATACATATATATACAGATATATATATATATGTGTAGATATCTAAAAAATAGCAACCTGTGAAAATTTAGGAAAATAATAACATGCCAAGTTGTACATACAGAAAAGAGCAAAAAAAAAACAAATATCTTCTGGTTTGATTGGATTTTTTGAAATTTGCATTTGGAAAATTTATTTTGTACGATATTTTAAAGGCCGTCACATGCAAAGATTGTTGTAAAATTGCGCGTTACAATTTGTATAGTTATTGTACATACGCACCTCCAACTATTACTCGTACTATATATACATACATATATATATATACATATTTTTTGTATTTACTCGTTCATAGAGCTTTATACGTAAATCCCCTAACTTGCTAACTTGTATTTTGTTGTTGGCCCGCCAAACGGGCCGTGTCGCTTCCACTCATTTGTAAATAAAACTCATCTAAATTCATGCCAAAAACAAATATGAAATAGAAACCAACAAGCACTCCGGTTCCAATAGATTTTGCCATTGACAGCGTCCACAGCCAGAGCACCTATATAATATTAATTATGCTTTCATGCGTGAACGTAAAAAATATCATCTAACACGGCTGTGGTTTTTCCTGGAACTTTGAGCTAGTTTTTATCAATCCACAGTTCACCAAAAAAAAAAAAAAAAAAAAAAACACAGCTCCAGGGTTCACTGTAAATTCCATAAGCTCATTTCACGAAAAAATTTTAAGAACTTTCGTTAAGTATTTCTCGCAAATATGTTTGAAGGTAAAAATAATTATGATTTTTTTCCATAAAAATCCTGAATAAAACAGCGATCGATTTAAAGGGATATTTCAACAATTTTTTTTATATATAAACTATAAATTTTTTTGGTGCACGTTCAGCGAGTTTTTCGTTGGCCGCTTACCGACTTACACATTTCGCTTTCTTTCTTTGTTTTCCATTGTCGCCCGTTGAACATGATTTATTTATAAGTCTTCACGCACTGTTCACAATACTGAAACCAAAAACATAACCGTATCCGTTACGTGTAAACTCACATATGGCGTTATTCATTTTATTTTTGAGGGAAAAAACAGTGGCTTTAATTTAAAAATGTGAAATCCAAATGAAAAGCTTTTGCTACGAGCATTAAACACTTGACGTGTAAATTCGCTGTTATTTTAATACCCTGTAGTAAACAAAAAAAGTGCAGCATCTACGACTCTATAATGTAAAATGAAACATAATAAAATGTTGAAAAAGATTTATACCTAAATATGGCTAAGTTTATTGAGATGTGTTATTTGTCTTTAGAAATTTCAGGAAAATTGATTTGTTTAGGTAGGATTGTAGGAGTTATTTAAGAGAGGGAGATTAAATATAAACTGTGTAGGAACCTATACAAATTCTCCATGATTTGGTGTACAGTCTTAACCAATGCTTTCTGACGTTTTTTCGTAAACTCCCTTTAAATAAGCTTATGTTAAAAAATATATATTTTCAAATAATTCTACAAATTTAAATTCCTAAATAAAATGAATTTCACTAAACCTAAGCCTAAAGTAAAATACAAACTAGCAGTCGTGATTTCATTTATAAAAGGGCATCCCCCACTCTTTCTTTCTCTATTAAATTTGTGTATGAATGGTTTTAGTTATCCGATCCTTTTGAGTGCAGTCTGGAGTGCTACAGAAATAGTACATAAGTATGCAGGTCTGCCCCTTGCCCTCTCTCTCTCTCTCTCTCACTCTCTCTCTTCTGCTTGCTTTCAAGTTTTCCCATTTTGCTAGCCGAAGCAGTTCAGTGTTTAATTGCTGTAATCCGCTTACTAGCATGTCAAGTGCTGAAGTTTCCGCTTGTCTCTAACGGCGCACACACTGCACGCTGGATGCAATTATAGCCAACTAATTGTAAGACTAAGTCCATAATTGCATACAAGTATCGCACTGGCACATAATGCAATAGCAGCAGCTATAGCAGCAGATCCTTCGTCCTGGCCATGCAGTCCCTCGGCATAGACATGGCTTTGGGCACGCATAGAAATGTAAATTCATTATTTATTATTTGTTTGCCTCAATAGAAATCAAATTAGTTTAAGTGGTGCCCCACAAGCGGCAACAGTTCGAGAGCACCGTGTCAGACCCAGCTCTAGCTGTAGCTTCAATCTCCAGCTCCCGTCCGCCATCCTTCCCTCTCCAGCCGTTCAGCTTGAATCGATTTGAAAGCGCCAACTCATCTAACTACCGCCCATTGCCCCGGCGAGGCATCGGAGGCACTGCTCCAATTTTATGTACCCAGCGAGGGGCAGTCGGTGACTAACCAAGTTGACTGCCTGACTGACATGACTGTCAGCCTGTCTGTGTGTGTGTGTGTGTGTGTGTCTCTGCTGAGCTTGCTTGTTTTTTTGATTTGATTTTGTTTAAATATTAAACGAGAGTTTTAGAGCTCATTTATAATTCAAAGGACAGCCAAGGCAAGGAGCGGGTGGAGGCAACACTGCCAAGGGTAGGGCGTTTTGTGGGCGACTGTTTATTTTGATTAGCAGGCCGTAAAACAATTGCTTCAATAGCACAATGGCATTATTAGGCTTATGTCATTATTTGCTTTGACTGTTATACACACACACCCACACACACACACGCAAACACGCACATGCTTGGGGGCATGAGTGCATTTTGATTAAAAGAGAAGCACACAAATATTGAAAACTTCGATGGCTTAACAAAAAGCTCACTTTAAATTTTCGGGTTTGTGCGAAATAACTGATTTAATTTATGCCACATATTCACATTTGGCCAAGACAAACGTTAACACCACCCGGACAGGCAACAGTTTCAATTACCAACAACTTGCATAGGATTAACAGCTATTATTTTACAAGCTGTACCTTTAGAATACACACACAATATTCTATTGAAATCTAATAATTGCTTGCTTACATTTAACCCATGCACGAAACTGTGTGTCGTACATCAAAGGATATTTGTATATATGGATACCGTTCCTAATTGCCATACCTTAAAATATGAACACAAAAGAAAATTTAACATTTTGGTAGTCGAAGATATAATATTAAGCGGATATGGGATATATATTTCTTACTCAACACGGATTTCATATAAAAATAAATTTGGAAAAATATTGAGGCTAATAATCCTTAAATAAAAAAATAAAAATAAATAAATAAAACAGTTCAGCCGATTATGCCGATTATGGGTGGTTGTTGATTATAACCAGCATAGCGAAGTTCGTGGCTTAAATGTTTTGACTGGAAAATTTTTTAAAAAAAATTTCTTGTGTTATAAACTCTGCTTCAACGCGTTACTCATACGTAAAAGGTCGCGATAATCAAACTCAAACACTATAATTTAGAACAACGCATTTTTGTGTATGTATCATTAGCTGTAGTTACTAGTTCTAGGAGCCCTCTTAGTCATGGCCACAAACTGCTTTGGGCCAACACGGCACACCCCTTGAGCCCTCGTTGCCCAGGCTTTTCTTGGCTTCCTTCATAATTATTTTGATGTTTTTATATACTTTTTGTGGACCCATTTAGCAGCAGCATCTTGCGTGGCGGCAGCAGCTTGCGAGATCCTTTACTATTTGCATACCAATTTCATGATAGCACTCGGGTTTGCAAGTGCCTGCCTCACTGCGGGGCATTCAATGAAGGACATTTTGGAGTGGGGGGGGGTTGCGACCACATTTTAATTGCTATGCAGAGAGCGAGTGCAGGGAAATGTAGTCAGCATAAAAAATAATCAAAATAATTAAGAGCAAAATTGCGCCAACGCTGTTTCCCCTTTTCCAAACCCTCCCCTTTCCCCTTCAGCTCTTTTAACATGGCTATCTACCTGAGTATTTGTATTAATGCGTTCATCGTTCGCATTCGTTCACTTTTATTTTATAATGCAAATTTTTGGCGTTAATTTTTCGCTCTTGCTCAGTTTTTTGTTAGTTTTTTGTATGTTCTTCACAGTTTCTGCATTCTTTGTTCGTAGTTCTTCTAATTTCTTATACCCTACATCCACTGAAATTGGGTAAACAAAATGAAAGTAATCGATTTTCAATTTACGGTTGCTTGGTACTTATCAGAGATGATAATTTGTTGTACAAACAGATCAAAAACGGTTCCCTTTTTAGTACACAATTAAAAAACAGGAGTTTTTAAAAAATAATTTCTAATTTTTTGAAAGTACCGCGAAACCAGGTGCAGGGTATTCTTTAGTATTGTGCTCTCGACTGGAGCACTCGTTTTATTACATTTTTCGGCATT
>SCDT01005175.1:0-15786 GCA_004143765.1 Drosophila melanica
GTCGTCCTTGCCCTGCCAACGCATCAGATAGGGTGTGTCCGTCTGCGTGAGGTAAAACGTTCCAGCTCTTGCCTTGCTCTGTTCCCAAGGTCCTGTCAGTTCACGCTCTTCAATATTTGCCTCTCCGCTGATAACCCAGACAAGCAAGGGTTCTGCAACGGCAGGCACAAGAATTTCGTCTTTTTGTAACGGGCGAGAGAAGATCTGGACGTCAACCTCGTTCCAGACATCCCCTTCACTTTGCGCGACTTTCTTCCCGGGGAGAAGTTGCTCCAGTGCCAAATTGGCAGCACGCCGAGAAGGAAGGCAGGGCATCCCCATCTGTTACACTCCCTAATTTCCATGCACGACCATCTATAGCGCAAAATCGCAATAGTTTCAGCAAGAAGCCAAGAGAGATATCTTTTGGCATAATTTACACCTCCTTCGACAAACAAGGCCGATTGAAGGCTCGTTGTATGGAGAAGATTATGAACATTGCAGGAAAAATTGCTCTGGTGACCGGAGCATCCAGTGGCATTGGTGCAGCAACAGCGCGCAAACTTGCTGCAGAAGGAATGACAGTCGGCCTGGCGGCACGTCGTCATGATCGCCTGAATGCGCTTGTGAGTGAGATTACCAAGGCTGGTGGTCGAGCTATTCCTCTGGTGACGGACGTTAGGATTGGCACGATCGATATGAACTGGTTAACAGAGAGAACTTGATGTAACGGTGACGCATGACTCCACGTGCTCACAGTTCAGCTTACCTGCTGGCCTTCTGGCCTCTCGTTTTGCTTGCACTGATTGCACGCCTGACATTTGGCGGAATTGCTTCCCCAACAGCACTGATCGACGATCCCCTCAAAACTTTTACACAGCTGAGCATTCTTTGCGATGCTCAGAACACATCGTCTGATCCAGACGGACAGAACCATCACTCAACCGCTCCCGACGATGACGGCTTTCTTCTGTCCGAGGCATTGGATCTGCTTATTGTAAGCATCGTTTTCTGTCTTTTTGTGGACTTACGTATTGCTGCCATTCGTCAGTCATGGATGTTCACATCCATTCGGGGGCCGCCAACACCAAAACGGACTTCTCTCTGCCCGCAGGGACCTCCTGCCTGATCTGAATTGAAAGAGCCGCTCAACTACCATGCAGGTGAGCATTTTGTGCTGTCTATTCAGGTTCCTTCACATGTTTCGTACGTTTTGTTTTTCACTCCCGTTTTACGGGACACTAACGGCTGCCGCCATTTTCTCGGCCGCCACTCCGCTCGCTGCCATCGGTGCAGAGAAGCCCCGCTCGCCTTTGAGTCAACATGCTCTTCCTGTGCTCAAAACCCACAAAAACCCCGTCAAAACCGAACAGATTCTTGTAACGGGATTAAGTCGGTCGTCTGCCCTTACACGTCCGGCAGGCCAGACGACTTATAGTTCCGACAGAAGTAATTTCGCGAACCAGGTTGGCCAGAGCGTTGCCGATATGGTGGTGACCATTCCCGGCGTCAGCTTTACGCAGGGAAATGGCCCCCGCGATACGAATATTTCCATTCGTGGGTCGGGAGATCGTCAATCATGGGGACTTAAAAATATTCAGGTTCTGGAAGATGGGTTCCCCATGACTCAACCAGATGGGACAGCTCGGGCCGATTTGATCGACCCTCATGCTTATCAGGGTGTCGATGTTTTCGAGGGGCCAGCCTCAACCCTGTATGGCAATTACGCCATTAATGGTGCCATCAATTTCCGCACCCGGAAGGGAACAGATATTCACGGGCTAGAACTGGGCTCCGATTTCGGCAGTTTCGGGATGTTCAACAATTATGCCACCCTCGGCTTTGGCAACAGACACTACGATCTGATGATCTTTGGCAGCGATGTGCGTGGAAACGGCTTCATTGCCAATAGCCGTTATAATACCTCGACAGAAAATATGCGGCTTCACGTCAATCTGACGTCATCGGATCGTCTTATCCTGAAATTCGTCAACAACGTCACGGATGCTTTTCTGCCAGCAAGAGTGTCACTCAACCAGTATCGGGCCAATCCCTACCAGCAGGGATGTTATAATGCTGTCAGTGCTGCGGCGGGTTGTGCGTCTGTCAATCTGCTGCTCAATGGCCGCTATGGCGAGAAGGTTGCCATGAGCCCTGAAGAGGCAGGGTTGGGGCGCTTTGATCGGCGCACGGTGGTTGGCCTGCGCTGGGAGCATGATTTCAACAGCCACACAATGTGGCGAAACCAGTTTACCTACGATCAGCGCCATATCGACCAGCCAACGTCGCCTATGGCGTATGTCGGTCCTTATAATTCCTATAATGTCAGTAGCGACATAACCAACCATGCGCAACTTGCTGGCAGAGCATTGGAAACATTTGCTGGCGTGAATTTTGATTATCTCGATTTTGGTTCACAGACTTACAACATCATGCCCCTGGGCGGTGCAACACGAGGGGCCATGAATTCCGAAAGCTACGGGCACCAGTGGAATCTTGGTGCGCGCTTTCAGGAAGACTGGCATTTTGCACCCGACTGGCACATTGTCGCCGGGCTTGGCGGCANCCAGTGGAATCTTGGTGTGCGCTTTCAGGAAGACTGGCATTTTGCACCCGACTGGCACATTGTCGCCGGGCTTGGCGGCACATATTCCGATATTGGCGCAACCGAAACACTCTATGGCTACTCCGCAACGCTCAACACCCAGCGGGCCATCACAGCCAATCGTTTCTATTTCAATCTCGCGCCAGAAGGCGCGTTGATTTATACGCCATCAAAAGACTGGACGCTTCATACCCGTGTTGGCACAGCCTATGGCACCCCATCTTCTTCCAATCTTTTCATTACGCCACAGGGGGAATACGGGAACAATACACAACTGAAAAGCCAGACAAGTGTCGGCATTGATCTGGGCGCTGACTGGCATCCCTCCTCGACGATCAGTATTCAGGCAACAGGTTTTTACGAGTTTTATAAGAACGAACTGGTCAGCCAGTCTGCCGGTGTCAACACCGTTGGTTCCTACACTTTTAACGCACCCGCGTCCGAACATCGTGGTGTTGTTCTGGGGGGGGAGTGGAAGACGAAGCCCAAANATTGATCTGGGCGCTGACTGGCATCCCTCCTCGACTATCAGCATTCAGGCCACTGGCTTTTACGAGTTTTATAAGAACGAACTGGTCAGCCAGTCTGCCGGTGTCAACACCGTTGGTTCCTACACTTTTAACGCACCCGCGTCCGAACATCGTGGTGTTGTTCTGGGGGGGGAGTGGAAGCCGTTGCCCAAAATGCTTCCCGGCGGTCGGGTTAAACTGAGCTACACCTATGATAACCAGATTTATACCAATTATACCGAAGTTCTTTCCAACAGCACGCTCTCACACAGCTTCAGCCGTAAAGGGCATTATATCCCCGGGGTCATTCCCAACTTTCTTAATGCCCGCTTTCTTTATGACCAACCTGACGGCTTACTGGAGGGACTAGGCGGATACGCGGAAGTCACGTGGCGTGATTCTTACTGGCTGGATAACGCCAATCGCCTGAAAGCGCCGGGGTATGCGCTGCTTAATCTTGAAATGCATTATGATGCCCCGGCCCGGTTCGGCTGGGCACATCGTTTGCACTGGTATTTCGAAGTGCAAAATGTGGCCAACCAGATCTATATCGCGGGAGCCACGAACATCAGCGATAAACTGCAATCAGATGGACAACAGGCTGGTGCAGCCACACTCATGAACAGCACAGGTTCCATCTACGCAGGCTCGCCCCGTGCGTATTTCGGCGGCGTGCGCATCAGGTTTTGAGGGGATAGTACCATGACCATACACAGTGCAACTCTCTGGCCAGACCGTCGCACACTCTGGCGCTGGCATTTCTTCGCAGGGCTGTTCTGCCTGCCTTTTGTGGCTTTTCTCTCTCTGACCGGAGCGGTTTATCTCTTCAAACCCCAGATTGATGACTGGATTGACTGGCGATATGATCATCTGCCCACAGTTCAGTCGCCCTCTCCCAAGCGTGACGTTCAGGCAGCTTTATCAGCAGTGCCGCAGGGGACTTTCCTGGCTTATGAACTTCCGCGGACTTCGCAGAGTGCTGCACGTGTTCTGATCAGCAGATCAGACGGAGAAGCCGTGCGGGTCTATGTGGACAGGAACACCCACACTGTTCTGAAAACTGTTCTGGAAGAAAGCAGATTTGAGCGGCTGGTTTTCCGGCTGCATGGGCAGTTGCTGTTGGGTAATGTGGGTTCTGTCATTATGGAAATGGTTGCATCATGGACCATTGTGCTCATTGTGACAGGCCTACTGCTCTGGTGGCCTCGCGGTCAGAATGGACTGGCAGGCGTTGTTTATCCCCGCCTTGGCANCCACGCCTTGGCATAAAGGGACGAACCCGGTGGCGGGATCTCCATGCCGTCACTGGCGTGTGGGCATCAGTGTTTCTGGTGCTGTTTCTGGTATCCGGTCTACCGTGGTCCTTTGTCTGGGGACATACCCTGCAATCGGTCGAAAACACGGTTGGTCGCCTGACCTCAGTCAAGGACTGGGAAATCGGCGCGGTTCCAGCCGCCACGGTCATTGCCGGGCACCCGGTCGGGCAATCACAGAAGCAGCCTGCAACAGGCAGCATGGATATGCCAACCGTCTCCACCTCTTTTCCTGAAGAGGACTTGGTAAGCAGTCTGGATACTGTTGTACAGACCGCGAGCACTCTCTCCCTGCCCGCTCCGGTCATCATTACGCCATCTGGTTCTATGTGGACTGTACGTTCCGACACGCAAAACCGACCTTTGCGAGAAAGTGTGACGGTAACACCAGATGGCCATGTGCAGGCACATACAACTTTCGCCCAGAAAGGCCTTATGGATCGGATCATTGGCTACGGCGTTGCGGCACATGAAGGCCAGCTTTTTGGGGGGATAAATCTGGTCATCAACCTATTGGTGGCAACAGGCTTACTGGCGATGAGTAGTGCTGCAACTGTATTGTGGCTTAAACGTAAACCTGCGGGATCCATAGGTGTTCCGCCCGCCATGCACTCTCAGCAATATGGAATTATCGGCATTGTAATGCTCGTCACTCTAGGGCTGCTTCTACCAGAACTGGGGGCCGCATTACTTGTTCTGGCCATTGCAAACCGGATATTTGCGAAATTCCGTCCGACCTGACATCACGATGGCGGTAAAAACCGCCTGAGTTCGCTTGCAATCTGGTGGGCACTGGCATCCACGGGGATCATGCCGACCAGATGGTTTTGCCCATCCATGAAGTAAAGAAGCGAACTATGATCAATGAGATAGCCTGAGCCATTGGGGGCCTGACGTCGTGCGGAAACATGAAAAGCCTTCACAACCGACTGAAGCTGAGTTTCCGACCCAGTCAGGCCGACAATACGAGGGGAAAACCGTTCAACGTAATCCTGTAAAACTTTAGGGGTATCCCGTTCGGGATCAACTGAAATAAACACGGGAATAATGCTTTCTCCCCGCTTACCAAGCTCATCAAGAGCAGATGATACAGTTGCAAGTGTCAACGGGCAGATGTCTACACAGTGCGTATAGCCAAAATACAGAAGCGTATAATGCCCCTCAAAAGCCGCCTGAGTGACGATCTGCCCCTGACCATTAACCAGAGTGTAAGGCCCACCTATTTGCGTATGCTTCTGCGACGTCAGAAATATTCTCAGACATGCAGCGCCAGAAAACAGAAGCAAGATGATACCAAGCAGAGGAAANNNCAGAGGAAATATTTTTTTCCACTCCTGCCATCTGGAAAGGGGCATTGGCTTGGTTAATGCAATCTTTGTGGGCTTTTTGCGATTCATCATGCCATCATAGCAAACAGTATGCCGAACGACAGCAAGACATCCCTTTTCAATTTCCATGTCCCCTTTTTATTGCCGTCAAACATAAAGCCGGCCTTCGGTTTCCCCCCATATCTGCCTGTCCGCATCAGTGATGCAGAAGCAGACAGGCAGCAGTCGCCCTCATGGGAGACATCCAAACAGTGCTGACCATTGCCCGAAAGCTGACATTGCTAAGCGCGCCCTGATGAACAGAATTTGAGACAAAACTGGCATTCGCAGTTCTTTTCGGTGACGACCTTTACCGGTCAGACAAGACATATGGACGATTACCAAGAATGCACTTGGGTTAAACGCTGGATCGCAGCACCGAGAGCGTGCAATACGTCGCCTTACTTACTGCCCTTTAGCTTAAATCTTTGGTAAAGGTAGATCGTATGAGCGAAGTCGTACCTAATTTGGCAGATTTGGCCGATATTCTTAGCGCGAGCGACGATTATCGCGTTCAGCGACGTCTCATACCGCGCTCGACCATTACGCGGCCTGATGGAACGCCGACAAAGACTGCGATTCTCATAGATGTAGAAACGACGGGCCTAGATCTTCAGAATGATGAGATAATCGAACTGGCTATGATCTCCTTCGCTTACTCTCTCGATGGAAGAATTTTCGAAATCGGCCAGACGTTTCAGCATTTTCAAGAGCCCAGTCGCCCAATCTCGGCCGAGATCACCCGGATCACGGGGATCACCAACGCCATGGTGGCCGGTCATAAGATTGACATCGCAGAGGTTGCAGCGTTTGTCAGTCCAGCCGCTCTGGTGATCGCTCACAATGCCGGGTTCGACCGTCGCTTTGCAGAGCGGTTGAGCGACGTATTCACCACCAAGCCATGGGCGTGTTCGATGTCCGAAATCGATTGGGCATCTGAGGGTTTTGAAGGCACGAAGCTGCATTATCTAGCTGCTGGCGCAGGCTTTTTTTATGACCGACACCGGGCGGAGCATGATTGCCGTGCCGTAATCGAGTTGCTCGCATCAGTCCTACCGGTATCGAACAGAACTGCACTGGCAAGCCTGCTCGACCGGGCGCGTCAGTCTACGTGGCGGATCTGGGCAGAGAATTCACCTTACGATCTGAAGGAAGTGCTGAAAGCGCGCGGATACCGCTGGAATGGCGATGGCAATCCAAATCCGCGTGCCTGGTACATCGATGTCGACGATGCACACCGCGAAGCGGAGATCAGCTTCCTTCGTAAAGAAATATATCTGCGCGACGTCGACCTGCTCGTGCACCGGATGGATGCCTATAACCGCTTCTCGGACAGGCAGAATTAACAGGCTCTGGTTTAAACGGGGGGAAGTCGTTCGTGCATATTTCAAGGTTGCAACTGGTCAATTATCGAAATTTCCAGCGTGCGAATATCGTCTTCAACAAAGGCATCAACACGATCATCGGCGAAAACGGGTCGGGCAAAACCAACCTGTTCCGCGCGCTGCGCCTTCTGCTTGACGATACGTTGCTACGCTCGGCATATCGGCTTGACGAGAAGGACTTCCACCGGGGCCTTGGCGACTGGCGTGGTCACTGGGTGATCATCAGTCTCGAGTTCGATGAGGTGTCCCAAGACGAGGCGATCCAGTCCCTCTTCCTGCATGGGACCGGCAACATCGCCGACGGCGAGATCGGCAAGGCGACTTACAATCTGATATTTCGGCCAAAGGCAGCAGTCCGGCGGATCATGGCCGACCTTGCCGTCGGTGATGTCAGCGGCCTTGCCGAGGCACGTTCGAAGATTACTATCGCGGACTATGAAACGATCTTCACCGGCAANCCGGCAAGAGCACCGCGGATTTCTGCAACCCCGACACCTATAAGCAGTTGGTCGGCGACTTCGATGCGGTAGACTTCCCCCAGGAACTAACGAACCCCGCTATTGGGGGCATCATCCCGGGTATGCTTTCGATCTCGCGCGAAGTGTGTTTCACCTTCGTGCAGGCACTGCGTGATGTAGTCGCCGATTTCCAAAATAACCGTACCAATCCACTGCTTACCTTGCTCAAAGGCCGGAGTGGCGAGATTGATCCGCAGAGCTTCGAGCCGATCAGCGCACTTGTCAAAGGACTCAACGACGCGATTGAGAGCCTGCCCGATGTCGGCATCATTCGCACCGACATCCGCGATACCATCACCGATGCTGCAGGCGGAACCTACTCACCACGATCGCTTTCGATCCGTTCCGACCTGTCCGACGAGGCCGATCGCCTGTTCCAGTCGCTCAAACTGTTCGTCGGCGAGAGCGAGGAGCAATATGAAGGAGCGATCCACGAATTGAGCCTGGGTGGCGCAAACCTTATCTATCTGACTCTTAAGCTGCTCGAGTTTAAATATCAGAAACAGAAAGAGGCTTTCGCCAACTTTCTTGTGATCGAGGAGCCGGAAGCGCACATTCACACTCATATCCAGAAGACGCTATTCGACCGGCTGAACTATGACGATACGCAGGTCATCTATTCGACCCATTCAACTCACATTTCCGAGGTGAGCAACGTCGAAAACATCAACATTCTCGGCCGACAGGGTGGACGATGCGAGGTCTTTCAGCCGTCCGCGGGGCTCGACACCGGCCAGATCGGCAATATCCAGCGCTACCTTGATGCGGTCCGCAGCAACCTGCTCTTCGCCAAGAGCGTAGTGCTGGTCGAGGGCGACGCCGAGGAGATCCTGATTCCGATCCTGGTGAAGAAGATCTTCGGGCTCAGTCTGGACGAACTGGGGATCAGCTTGATCAACATCCGTAGCACCGGCTTCGAGAATGTGGCGGTCCTCTTCCACGACGATCGCATCCGCAAGCGCTGCGCGATCATCACCGACCTCGACCGCGCCTTCTTCGATACGACCGAGGATATGCATGATAATGACGATGAGGCAGCCGCAAAGAAAAAAGCGTTGGCATCACAAGCCGCGGGGCTCCGTCGCGAAGCGGCACTCAAGCTTCTGTGCCGAGACAATCCCTGGCTGACGGTGCATTTCGCTGATCACACTTTCGAGGTCGATTTCGTCTCAGCCGGCAACGCCGGCACAATCGTTTCGGTGCTGGGCGACGTTTATAAAGACGCAGCCACCATCGCGACGTCTAAGGCGGAGCTGGAATCGGGCGATATCGCTCTCTTCGGCAGGCGGGTGCTGACGATGGCGCGCAATACCGGTAAGGGCTGGTTCGCGATCATCCTCGGTCGCATGATTACTCCTGAGACCGTCATCCCGGATTATATCCTCGACGCGATTTTTGAGGTACATATTCCGGTCTCGAGCCAGACATGGGCGAGCGTGCTGGACTACCGCCTCTCGATAATTGCAGCGTCCCAGCTTCACGCATCCGCGAACATCGCCGCAATGCGCGCGCAGATTGATCGCTACCGTCGTGACGAGATCGATTTTGCCGGGATCAGGGCAGAAATGCTCCGGGCCTTTCCGGCCGACGGTATCAACGCGATTCTGGCGAGCTTCTGAAATGTTCGTCTGGGACAGAAAGGATCTGAACAACGCCCAAGTTGCGGCCATCGAGCATCCCGGCAGTGTTTTTCTCGTCGCATGCCCGGGAAGCGGGAAAACGAGGACACTCACCTACAAGATCGCCCGCCTGCTATCGCTGCTCAAATCGGACAAGAAGCGCGTGGTCGCGATCACTTACACGCACCGGGCTGCGGATGAAATCCACGAGCGCATTGAGCAACTCGGCGTTGACACGGGCCAGTTGTGGATCGGCACTATCCATTCCTTCTGTCTAGAGTGGATACTCAAACCCTATGGGATATATCATCCGGCGCTTCAGCATGGGTTTCGCGTAATCAACACCCATGACACTGAACGTATGCTTGAGGATCTGTGCAGCGCGGTACAGGGCATCAAGCTCACCAGCTTCGACTGTGGTTATTATTTCAAGCCGAGCGGCTATGTCCTGACCAGCATCAAGTCGGATAAGCATGAGGCGATCAAGGGAGTCTTGAGGGCCTATTGGCGGACGCTTCGCGCCCATCGACAAGTCGATTTCGAACTGATCCTTTTCTATGCATACCAGCTTATCGATAAAAACCCCTCAATCAGCGTGCTGCTCGGGTCGATCTTCGAATGCGTGCTCGTCGATGAATTTCAGGACACGCGGGAGATCCAATATGCGATCCTCGCGTCGATCCTGAAGGCGTCGAAAGGCCAAGCGTCCGCCTTCGTCGTTGGAGACCCAAATCAGGCAATCTACGGTTCGCTTGGCGGCTACGCGATCACGGCGGCGGATTTCGGGCGGCAGTGTGGGATAGCGTTCAAGGAAATGAACCTATCAGACAATTACCGGTCGTCATCTCGCATCGTAAGCTATTTCTGCAACTATAACGTGTTGCCCGTGAAGATCGAGGCGGTCGGCAAGGACAAGAATTATGCGAGTGTCGTGTCGTTTGACCAGAAGACCCGCCGCGATGCGCTGGAAGATGAACTTGTAAGACTCATCAAATTCAATGTTGAAACGCTCGGTATTGCTCCGCACGAGGTCTGCATCGTCGCACCTTGGTGGGTCCATCTCGCGAGCATGACGCGCCGACTAGTGGCAGCTCTTCCGGCCTATTCGTTCGACGGGCCAGGCATGGTGCCTTTCGCGTGCGACGTCGATAATTTCTGGTACAAGCTTGCCCGAATCATCCTGACAGAGGCATCCCCCCAACTCTATGTGCGTCGGATGCGGTGGGCTGGCGAAGTGATTGCCGGTCTCAGCGAAGCAGGCATCGAGATTCCGGGCTTGGACCGCAAGGCGCTGTTACGCAACTGCAATGCCATCACCATCCCTGAGACCGATGGCCTGGTCTTCCTCCGGGCGTTCTTCGACCAATTATGCGCCGTTCTCGGCATAGACCGCCGTGCTTGTACCTTGCTCAAGGAGCATCACGACGCCTTTTTCGAAAGCTCGCAGAAGCGCATCGATCGGCTCGTTAAGGAGGGCTCCGAGGCTATCGCGGAACTGGCAATGTTTAGGAAGGTCTTCGCGGGCCGCACAGGTATCACCGTATCGACGATCCACGGTGTCAAGGGCGCTGAGTATGATGCGGTGATCGCCTATGGCTTGCTGGAAGGCATGGTCCCACATTTCAGCGATCCAGATCCGGTCGAGACAGCAAAGAAGCTTATATACGTGGTATCGTCGCGGGCCAGAAAGAACCTGCATCTGATCTCCGAGCGTGCTCGAACCCGAGGTTGGAGCGGAGACTATCAACCGACCGAAGTCCTCACCGGATGTGCATTCCGGTACGACCAGCTTTTCATCTAAAGTAGAGCTTTGCCCGCGCGATTAAGGGTTACAAGGATGCACTTTCACGGAGTGCTCCATAGCCAAGGCTTTATTGGACAGCCCACAGGTTTGCCGTTTNNTGTAAAACCGTCAACGAGAGAAACGTGTTAGCGGCGGGTTTTGATCGGGTCTGTCGTTCAATTCTGGATAGCCAATTACAGGAACTGGTCGACACCTGTTACAAGCGTAAACACTCGAATGGCTGCTTTCGGTCGCACCTTTCGATAAACGACTTTCTGTTCCCCCAAAGCCCCCTGTCGGCTCAACAGCAATAGAGCAGGCATGCGGCAATCGCCTACATGTTGGACGTAAAGCCTTTGCGCGCTTCCTTGCGAAGTAGACATTGCATTAATATCTTTCGGCCTATAGCGGAATCGAACTTGCAGGAGGCTATAGCGTCAAGCTAAAGCTCCACCTAATAATGTATATTGGCTGCTACAAAGCTAACTCCATCACGTGTTTGACAAACACTCATCAAGAGGAATTAGAAATTTCCACATCAAGCTTTACTATCATTTTATGTTACGTAGGGTGCAATCCCTCTATCCTGGAGACGGAATAAGTATGTCGCCGACAATAAGATTTAAATATCCCTTTGAATGCTTTCTGGAGTTTCAATCGGTAGACAGATTCTTGTATCGGGTTTCCGATTTATATGATCTAGATCAGTACCCGGATAAGAAAATCCTCGAAAGACTAGATAATTGTCATATTTATATCTTAGGTAAGCGACCGCGACTTTCCGCGATACCAGACAGCATACGCGCTACAAGTGACGCAATCTTATTCGATATAACTTACAAAATTGCAGGAATTTCTCAAAAAGAAACGATAGAAATTCCGCGTCAAATCCTAGGACCTGAGGATTATACTTTCCAAATTTCTCCTTATCCACATCGAGAGCTTATTTCTTTAGATAAAAATGGTTCTATTGTTAGTTACACATTGCTCGCAAACCTTGCCCATGTAATACCAAACCTCCAGCAAGAGGCTAAAGATCTTGAAGTAATTTATGTTGGCAAGGGTCTTCGCCGTTCAGCACAAGATCGATTGGAAAACCACGCTACTTTACAGCGGATCTTGGCGGACGTTAATTCAAATGATCCAGATTCTGAGATATTTTCTTTAGTATATGCTTTTAACTATCGTAAAGTATTCATGAAGCATGATAAACAACCTTGCAGAATATCAGGGGATTTAGCAGAAAAAAAAATGAAACAGGCTCTCAATTATAAAATGCCTTTGAATGAACGGATATCTTTAATTGAAGCGTCTTGTATTAGTTATTTTCGAACAGAAAAATACAATACTCACTATTTATCATTTCCATCGGATAATAATAAAATATTAAATCCTGTGTATGAAAATGATTTTTCAGCAATAGTTGTTCAGCTTGATCAGGAAAATATTGGTGACCTTCGGATATTTTCAAAAACAAATAAAGCCCGAAGCACGCACTATATTATTGTTGATTTTAGAAAAAATGAAGGTTTTTTATCAATATTTGATGCCATCCCACAATCATATCGCGCTTAGTTTTGGAGAGGCTACGATTCGGTCCTAAAAAATCTTAAGCGTAAACTGGCTTCATGCACCATGTAAGTGAATCGCGCTCCCCTACTCATCCTTGCCAGTTGGGACCTTAGATTCACCGCGCAAAGCGTTTGTTACATGCGTTTGAAGGAACGGCAGGAAACACAGTTTGGGAGCTCTAGAGTAACCGTAACGCTTACTCCCCAACGAAGGCTGTACAATTGCTGGACGTACTCCGCTGATGACGCTTCCAGGTCTTCAGCGAAAGCGCGGTCTAATGAGTTTGCAGAACAGTATTGAAACCGCTGCTACGGTCCGGAAAACCTCTATTTGGCCCCTCCTAACATAGATCAGGATGATTGATGGGCGTCCATGTGGTCGACTGTTGGGGGATTACGTAGCAATCTTCTATTAGCCACGGTTCGCCTTCGACCGTAAGTGAGCATTCAAGATCATCGGACAGCCCAGCTTCGCCAAACTGTGCTACGAGTAGTACCGCACAGGCAGCGACTGCCTCAAAGGCGTTGCAGAGGGATGCACGTTTGAACTGGCCCTCCCGGTCGTGCTTCACTGCGTTGTATGCGTCATACCATTTGAGTGACGCTGTGGGCTTATCGCAACACCATTCAGCGAAAGGCTTAATTTTGGGCACTTCGGGGTAGCGTTCGAAGCGGACAGAGTAGCTACGAAGTCTTAGTGGTTCTGCAAGTTTCACATAGTAGGTAGTATTTTTTCGATCCTCGTTTTTACCATTTGAGACCATGATTCCTGCCATGTGCATCTCCACTTCGGTCGCAGCCAGAATAAGAAGATTGCGAATTTCATGACCGTAAACTTCAAGAGTATCCTTAGACGGCTCTATGACGCGGCAAGTTGCGGCAAGATCAGCGATTAATGCTTCCAACTGCGTTTGAGCATTGCGAAGATAGCGTTGTTCGTTGTTGCAATCTGACAGTCGTGCTTGGACGAGGCAGAATTTGTCGTGAGGGTCTCCGATAATTGGTCGCGCCATGCGGGGAAAGAATTGGCCTGGAGAGTGCCGTAGACGCACGAATGGTCCCGGCTCCTTCTGTTCGTCCAGCCACGGAGTTTCTTCCCTTATTGCGTCCCAGACAGTTCCATCAGATTTGGCATGGTAGGTGCCCGGCCCGAATTCAGCGTTCGCTCTGCCTATAAGAAGCGCATAACTATTGGTGAACTTCCATATCTGGAGTTCATCCTCGAGGGATCGAGCAAAACACTTATCGGCTGGGATGTTCGTCATCATTAAATCAACTCTGTTTTAGATATCCATGACGGGCAGGATAGGCGATTGTGTAAGAATGCGTTTTCGTTGCTCTTTTACGATCAGTTTACGGGATAGCGGTATCAGAAACCGTCCGTACGCAACAAATGGTGCGGGTACCGATGAATGTTTCATGAATTGAAACGCGGTTCTCAGCAAACTCTTCCAAAATTTCAGTTGAACTTTGGCTGAGCCGCACTTGGCAACACGAATGACTGCTTTCCGCCTGTTCCACCCAATAGCCGACATTCTGTTCACCCCCACATAACTGTCACTCCAAAGGCCACAGGGGATCGACACAAGCAAGCATGCCATCCGATAAAGGCTTCTGAAGCCGCAAAGCCTCGGTGACAGGCGCATTCATCCACACATCCAGTTCGTCTGGCTGCGTCAGGATCACTGGCATGGCCTTCGGATGGATCTCGCCCACTTCCTGGTTGGCCTCTGTGGTCAGAAAAACCGAACAGGTCATCCGTCGTCTCTCCGTCCGCCAGTTTCCGCACCGACATCCATCGGCACCATATCCCGGCAAAGAAGGCCAATGGCTCTCCGTCGCTGCGGGCAAACCATAGGGGCTGCGACTTCCCATCAGGCACCCATCGCAGATCGGGACAGAGCGGGACCGCGATCATGTCTTCTGGTATTGTGCCACCATAGCGAACACCTGCGTCAAAGCCCTGTTCGATGATGTCCACCACGGCATCCTCCACCGCGACTTCCAGACGGACGTCGGGATAAAGGGCGGCATAACGCGCCATGACCGGGGCCAGAACGAGCCGAGCGGCGTCAGTTGGTACGTTCAGACGTAACTGTCCAGCGGGTCGGTCCCGAAAACGATTGAGGGCTTCGAGCCCATTGGTGATTTCAGAGAGCCCGGACGTGACATGCGAGAGCAATTCCCGTCCAGCTGGTGTTAGCGTGACGCTGCGATTGGTCCGGTTGAAGAGACGGACACCCAGACGCTTTTCCAGTCCGCGGATAGCGTGGCTCAAGGCCGATGGAGAAAAATCCAGTTCTGCTGCAGTTTTGCGAAAGCCGCCTGTTTTGGCGATGGCGCAGAACAGGTTGAGATCTCCCAGATCTCCACGTGAAAGATGCATGATGCGTTTCGCTCGTTCGTTCATATCTGTTGAGTATAAACATACACCATGTGCCATTTGACTCAATTACAGGCCTTATGAGGTTGCGCTAGGATCCTTGGATCTATCGTCTTTCCTGGCCACCCAGACAGAAGGAGCAACGTGAATGTCAGAAAGAATGCGGAAAATTGTCGCAAAGGATCGTGTTGCAGTCATCACCGGTGCAGCAAAAGGCATTGGTGCTGCTCTTGCCCGGGAATTTGCGGCCCGGGGGATGCGCTTGGCACTTCTTGATCAGGACGGTGACGCGCTGGAGGCGCTGGCGTCCACGCTTCCCGTTGAAGTACTGACTGTCATGGGTGACGGGACCGATGACACAGTGCTTCTGCGCCTGCGTGATCAAACGCTGACCCGCTTTGGGGATGTCGGATTACTGGTTAATAATGTTGGTGTGCTGAGCAAAGCCGGTCCTTGGGATTCACCCGATGAATGGGACCGGACTCTCAACGTCAATTTTCGCGCCGTCCTCAGTGCACAACATTTATTCGTGCCACATATGATCGCCGCAAATCGTCCATCGGCCGTGGTGAATCTTGGCTCCAAGGAAGGGATCACTACACCGCCTGGTCGCGCCTCCTATTCTGTCGCCAAGGCGGCAGTGAAGGTGCTCACCGAGCAGTTGGCCCATGAACTTCTGGTCTCCACAGGAGGAACAGTGTCGGCCCATCTTCTGGTGCCAGGTTATACATGGACTCCCATGAATTTCCACGGC
>SCDT01005180.1:1108-16523 GCA_004143765.1 Drosophila melanica
TTATTATTTGCTGTCGGGTCTGCATTTCAAATTTTAAGTTATTTTTAAGCAAAGAAAATATTTGTATTAATAAAAATAATATTATTAAAAAAATAGTATTATTATTGACCCTTGAGCCTACTTTCATAATAGCGCAATCTGACTTTCCCCACAGGTGCCACAAACCTCTCGCAGCGCCATGTTGCGTGATCGACTGGGTCAGGACTTTGACGAGCGTTTGGCTTCCGGCAGTCGCTTTGGACGGCACCGCACACGGCAGCCGCATCATCAGGCCACCTATCGCAGCACCGGGATGGGTGGCTGGGAGCGTCACTACACCGGACTGTCCGACAGTGATCTGCAGTCGATGGACGCACGAATGCGACCGCGACACTCGCTGTCGCCGGACAAGGATTTTATGGGCGAGTTTGGTGACTCGGACATGGAGTCGGTGGTCAGCGTCACATCGAGTGCGTTCTCGACGCAATCGGAACGGCCGCGCACCTCGCGCGGGCTCAGGTGAGTGTTGAGGCTGAGCGTAAACTCGGCGCATCGTGCTGCACCCGCGTCCGCTTCGTAAAAGTCGCCAAGCCATGCCAAAGCAAAGCTGCCAAAATTACGCTGAAATTACGTTCTGGGCTACACACAGACACACACAAACACACAGAGACACACACACATACAAATTGGTAAAACTCTTTCGAGTAGAGGCTACAAAATCCAAAATTTCCCCATCAATTAGGGACTGAATCAGTTAAGAAACCGAATCAGAAGAACGCGCTAACCACATAACTCTTGACACACACACACAGAGACACACACACAACTGTTAACGAAAACAAGGCAATCCGAAAAAACATAAAGTTTTCTTTCTGCATTTACTTTTTGCGTTTTTACCAACCAACAAAAACTAAAAAAAAATCAATATAAACAAAAACAAAAATGAAACCCGATAAACAAAAATCGCTCAACGCTCGACGCGCGCTGCTCTCTCTTTTGTGTTCGCTGCTTCTCTTGCGTGCGCTTCACCACAATCGCACACGACACCACAACAACGACAACTCACCACACAAACTCACCACAAAATAACACTCGCTGACCTCGGACGCCAACCATCGCTTGCATTTGCCAACGATCGTTCGTTTATTTTGTCACAAACCCAAAATCGAATTCACCACAACCCACTACAACTCACCACCACACCACAACAAACCACACCACACACTGGGCTGTTAACTGCAACGTTAACGCTGCATGTGAATATTGAACACACTGTTCACCACCAACACTTTACCGCCACCCGCAAACTGAAATCACCGAAAAACCCACCCAAAATGGCTACCGTTACCGAAAATAATCGTCAGCTTTTCACGCAACTGGCGCAATCTGTTTGGCGCCCCAAATAGTTTATTGGGCGGCACCGTTGGCGGCCCTGTGACTGGCCTTAAGGTCTATCCGGTTGAGCACCACCGCGCGAACACCATCGAGGTGGATGACTGCGACTATCTGTCCAGCGGTGGGACGCAGCAGCTGCTGCTGCTGGAGCAGCTCGAGCAGCTGCAGCAGCTGGCGGCTCTGGCCGCCGCCGATTCGCCGCCCAACACGGCCCTGCTGGGCCACAGTGGTGCAGCAAGCACAGCAACCACACTGCCAATGCCCACACAGCATGTGCTCGTGACGGACACCAACAGCGGCCAGCTGGTCGAACAGTTTTTCGTGGAGCCAGCTATGGCCGCCGAGGAGGCATCGCTCGAACCACACGAATCACATTTGCATTCGCATTGCGTCTACTATTCGCCTCATTTGCCCAGCACACTCATAACGCCGTCAGACATGTACCAACGACGCCACAACGGACGCCAGCTCGCCCCCGCCCCCGCCACCGTCACAGCCACCACAGCCACCACCGTCACCAATGCCACCACTCATCCGAACGCCCACAGCCACGCCTATGTGCTGCCGCTGCCGCTGCCCAGCTTTGAGCATTTCAAGCGCCTTTCCACGCCCGTCATGAATCTCTTTCGCAGCTCATCCGGAACGGTGCCCGCCCATGACCACGCCCATGCCCATGCGCACACGGTCTCCTCATCGCCCAGCTCGTATGTGGGCTATGTGCGCGATCATCTGGACAAGAGCTGCAGCCACTGCCAGAACGGCAGCCAGCCGGTGGTGCTGTCCACAAATACGGCGTTGGCAACGCCCGGCCTGGCGATCGGCGCCTGCGCCGATCCCTGCTGCCTGGCCGATGCCCATCCCCATCCCCAGCACCAGCCCATTGCGTATCCCTATAGCGCCGAGCAGCTGCTGCGTCGTCCCTCGCTCTCCATGTACCAGCCGAGCTCGGAGCCCTCGCTGCCCACCATGGATCCGGCCATGTGCGGCGAGTGCGTTGACCAGCATTTCCTGGGCGACCTAACTGGGCCGCAGCTGAATCTGGGCGCGGTGCCCACCTACCATGTCCACACGCCGACGCCGACCGCGCATCGACGCGCCAAATCGCAGCTGGCGCCGCCGCCGCCGCTGCCGACGCAATCCGTGCTGCGTCTGTCGCGCCAGCTGAGCGAGGACGCTCTGGTCGCCGCCGTGCCCATTGCGGAGGCCACCGCACGGGCGCAGCCCACCTCGATCCTGAAGAAACCGAAACTGGAGCGACGCCGCATGTTCCACGAGGGTCAGTCGCGTTCCCTCGACTACGATGATCTGCACACGAAGAGCTGGGGCCGGCGGCGCATTCGATACGAGGACGAGGTGACGCCGCACGAGGTGGCCAACTACTATTCCAGCTACAACGGACCGTTGCCCAGTTCGCGTCGCTACGGCTCCGAGACGAACATACGGCAGTCGTATATGGGGGCCAATGTTGATGCCGCCAATCCGCTGAGTCACTCGCATTTCCTGGTCACCGACGACAAAATCGTGACCATCACCTACGACTCGGATGTGGGCTGGACGCGTCGCGGCGTCGCACCCTCGCTGTTCCGCGGCCCGCACCGACGCGGCCCCGACGCCCGCAATCACATGTCCCTCGATCTGCAGCGCACCAGCCAGCAGAAACTTTACGGCCCGGCGGCGCCGTACATGAAGCGCCGCCGGAATCTGCCCCATCCGCCCAGTGCCCAAAATGCGCACAACTTTTCGCCCATGGAGGCGCTGGAGACGCAGCGTGGTGGTGGAGTTGGTTTTGGTCTCGGGTGTGGTGGTGGCGGCGGCGGCGGAAGCGGTAGCGGGAGCGGTGGCGGTGGCGGTGGCGGCGGGGGCGGGGCACAGAACAGTGTACACAATCACAATCACAACAGTAGCCACTATACCAACCACAATAGCCAAGCAGCGAGTAGTTTTAGTGTTAGCCAAAATCACAGCAACAACCACAACAACCAAAACAACCAAAACAACCAAAACAACAACAACAACAGCTACCTACAACAACAATCAGCTAGGCAAAAAGGGAAAGAAGGCATCGCCATCAACGGACTGATGGCATCGGCATCGGAGCAACTGACGAGATCTAGTAGTGGGAGCGGTGGTGCAACAACTGCCGCAGCTGCCGCTGCTGGTAATATCGTCTGCGATGGTAATAATGCTAATAATGCTTCTTCTTCCTCTTTTGCAAATCCCCCACAACAACATCATGGTGTCGCTAATCAACCAATAACAACAACAAATGCATCACCCAATAAACGTGCCCCATCATCAATACACAACACCACAACAACAACAANACAACATCATGGTGTCGCTAATCAACCAATAACAACAACAAATGCATCACCCAATAAACGTGCCCCATCATCAATACACAACACCACAACAACAACAACAACAAATGACGCCAACAACTTGACCCATGACGCAACACAACAACAACAACAACAACAACCACCAAATACTTGCACAAATCTCATTACAAATACAACAACAACTACAAACAACACATCGTCGAATGCAACGAATGCTGCGGCAACAACAACAACAACAACGACAACAACAACGATAACAACAACGGCAACGACTGCTACAACAACTGCCACAAATACAACAACAACAACCACAACAAATACAANCAACAACAACAACAACGACAACAACAACGATAACAACAACGGCAACGACTGCTACAACAACTGCCACAAATACAACAACAACAACCACAACAAATACAAATAACACGAATGAACCAAACGCAATGACAACAACAACAACAACTACATGACAACAACAACAACAACTACAAACGCCAACGCGGATGCGGATCCTGATGCGGATGCTCCGCTCGACGTTATCGACTGGGATGCAATCGATGCAATGTTGGACGACGACTTCAGCGAATACGACAAAGAGAAGAACGGCACCAACGAAGCCGGCGGCGCCAAATCCGCCGAAGGTGGCGGCGAAACTGAGGAAAAAGCCGGTGAGTGCAAAAATATGAACTTCAAATAAATTGATTTTAGTATAAACAAAAAGCATAGCATATGGCTATTCTGATAATCTTATCTCGATTGATTATTATTCTTAAAAATTTTGAAAATTCAAAAAAATTAACAACATTTTTTGCTGAACGTTTTTTCATATAAAACAACAACAACTTTTCTTTGGTAGTATCAATATTTTATGAACTTTGCCAGTACTTGTTCCCATAAGAAACAACATGTCATTTAGCCCAATTCCACAAAATTTCTTACATTTTTATTTTATTTTTATTTTATTATTATTATTTTTTTTTGTTTTGTTTTTGCAAATGTTAAAAAATGTGGCTATTACGTTGTTCCATAAGATACAAAATATTTTTCATATTTAACATACCCGAAAATGGTTGCCATTCTCCGGTTAAATCGTATCTTCTACGAGATATGTTGGGCATACTGGAATTGCAGTATTACCTAAAAAGAAGAGATTTTCTGTCTCTTATGAGCCCATGACTCTAATGATTTGTTTACTTCGTTCGTTGCCCACAAAAAAAATAAATTGTGCATATAAATACATCAAATAAAGATGTAATAAAGAAGTAAAAATTTATGAACCCAACCATATTTATAAATTGGTTTTCTTAGGATCAGGCCCGAATGCCTTTTCTACAAACTGGTTTTAGCTTAGGATTTGGTTTAAAATTTTAAAATATTGGAGTTTCCTGGTTCGAAATAGTTCGCTTCAAACTGAGATAACTAGTATAACCTTAGTATAAAATAACATATACCACAAAAAATAAGTGTATATACCATCTTCGCATTAATCACAAAAAAAAACTTAATCTAAAATTAAAATTGAATTTTAAATAAACATGTACCAGAAATATTTTTTTTTAACATAATACAAATTATATTAAAATGAGAATAATAAGTGTATATATCATCTTCGAATTAATCACAAAAAAAAAACTTAATCTAAAATTAAAATTGAATTTTAAAGTATTTTATTTTCCAAAAACATTGGCATTTTGTATTTGCTTGTATTTTGCGTTAATCCCTTGCATCCACCCCACAGATGGCAGCCTGTCCGACACGACGACCGACCGAAAGAAGTGCGGCACCGTGGACCAGGAGCGGTCGCCCAAGGGTGGCAGCGGCATGGGCAAGAAATCCAATTCCACCTCGCAGCTGTCGGCAACAGGTATGCGTATTCAGTTGCCTTTTTTGTATGCCGTTCGTTTACAGTTGTCGTTCAGTTGCCTTGTTGAAAATTAACCGATTATGCGACAATTATCAGATTATCAAATTTTTAATTATCAGCTAAAAGCATTCGTAAGCTCCATTCGAGTGAATCATGCGCTAGTCGAGCCTTTTGGTTTCTCACACACATAGTTCGCCATGCTTACAATTTTTTGCGTTTCCAAACTAATCATAGACTATAAATGCTAACCTTTTTACTAACAATATGATTTGGTATCGTAACAAAAAATAAATATAAATACAAATCACATACTAAATATAAATAAAATGCCATACTCAAAGGTCGTAAAAGACGTATGGGCTTTGGAAAGAAGGGTAAGAACTCGTTCACGGTGCATCGCAGCGAAGAGGTGCTGCCTGGTGATATTACGCGCGAGATGCGCTCTGCCGGAGGCGCCGTTGTCGGCGCCGGTGGCGGTGGCCTCTCCCGTGGCTCGTCCTCGGAGGCGGACCCCATTGAACAGTTTTTCGGCGATGGCGCTGGTGGGGAAAGGTGCGCACAAGTCCAACTTATTCTATCTCACTCACTCTCTCTCTCTCTTTCTATATATCTCTCTCTCTTTATCTGTTTAGCTAATTCTATAATTTATGCTATGCCTTGAGTTTATAGTTTTGATTTTAATTTGTGATTTCGATTTGGTTTTTTAGTTGCCTTTTTTCGGAAAACGAAGCAAAGAAAATGCTCAAAGCTAATGCTGATAAAGTTAATGATGACGACGATGATAAACATTAGTTAGCCAACTTAACGAAAATATTAAAAGCAACAAATTAATATATATATACATAAATTTCCTTAAATATATATATATCTAAATATTAAAATAATTAAAAATAAAACACGTAAGCCCCCTGACAAAAACAGGATGCCATACTTACTTCTAGTTGTAAGAGCTTTTCAATTTGCGCGCGCTCTCTCTCTGTCTCTCGCAACCGCTCTTTCTCTCTCTCTCTCTCTCTCTCTATTTTTCTGTCTCTCTTATAACGCAAAAGCTTGCTGAAAGCTTGCTCGCGCGCGCGCTGATGGCAATACAAACCGTTATCTTCCTGATTTACTTGATTTTTAGTTTACCTGCAAGCGCAAAAAAAAAACCAACCAACCAACCAACCAACCAACCAATCAATCAATCAATCAACCAATCAATCAACCAACCAAAACAACCACCCAACCAAATCAACAAACAATCCAAAGTCGATACGTATTTTTAGGCTTATACCAAAGAAATTGCCAAAAGGCGTCGCACATGCCGAAAGCTTTGCCTGACCGCAGTTGCCAATGCAATAAAAGCTTGCAAAAAAAAAAAAAATAAATAAAATTAAAACTGACTAAAGCAAATGCCGGCCAACGCAAAGCTTTCGACTGTGTGTGGCAGCACACTGTTGACGCTCACTGTTGACTTGTAAAAGCTCCCTACTCAATCCGTAATGCATTTTACTTTCGTAGCGACATTTGTTTACAATCAATACTAACCTAAATGCCAATCGTTTGTTTTATACTTTATATACTATTATACTATTGTTAATGCCATAATATTGATAATTATCATATTGATTTTCATCCAAAGACAAAGTAAAACAGACATACACTACATTTTATTCTAGAACTTTGTTCGATTTTGCATGCATTGAGTTACCTACTTATAACAACAACAATTTACAATATACTTGTACCAAACATACTACCTAGCTACCAATCTATTACAGCCTTATAAGCTAGGTACAGCTATCTAAATAAAAGTAAAAAAATACTTATATTTATGCAAAACAAAATTTGCAGTTATTTGCGGTAAGACTTGTCAAACTATTCCCATGGTAAAACCCAACTGAGGGTATTAAATTGAAGAATTTTTACTAAACACATTCCGTACATTTTGCCAAACTCTTTATAAGAATCGCTATTGACGATATCGAAATATGCATGAAATCAATTCCGATCTTTGCTATAAAAACAATGAAAAATTGAACTAATGTTTATCATCTGTTTTCTACAAGTTTTCTGTTTGTGAAAAAATTTGATATTTACATATGTATGTATATACAGGGAGCTCTGTCAAAGAAAGCCAAAAACAAAACAAAAAATAACAGACACAACAACAAACAGTAAACTAATCACAATACACACAAAGCTCACAACAATCTCATCAATGAAAATTGGCATCGAAAAATTTACAAAAACGCAACATTTTGCAGTCTGAATACATTTTTATAAATACACACAAATTTCAAATCGGTGGAATGTCGAACTGATAAAAATATTAATAAATATGAATTTATCAGTTTCACATTTACAATATATACATAAAAAAAGCAAAATAAATTAATAAATAAATACCAAAGGTATTTTAATAAAAGTGTAACGAATTAATGTATTTACTATTATTATTATTATTATTATTGTTTATTGNTGCGAGCTACTATTTACTTTTATGGTTTCCAACTTTGCTATAATTTTGTTTGGTTTTCAGTTTCGTTTCACTCTCTGTGCTATATTTTTCTGTAAAGTCAGGACGTATATATATAATATATAGATAAATAAATGCATATTCCCAGAGCCCAACGTCGAGTATCGAGTGTCTCAGAAGTCAGCGTCGCACACAAGTTCTCCTTAATTCAGTAATTAAAGCTGCTGTTTGTACTTTTGAGTTTTGAATACATACATACCATATACCATATTGTACTATATAACGCGTACTGTACTATATATGTATATCATATTCTCGACAGACCAATATCAGGCACAGTATTCGGGCAGCTCGAGCGCGAGCGCCTCCTCCACTAGTCACCATCACCATATCACACTACCACCACCACATCCATATTATCAAAGGCAGTCGCGCGGCTCGGCAGGCAGCATCCAGAGATCGGTGGAGGTGCCGCCGGTGCCAGCGGTCACCCGTTACAGTGCGGGCAGCATACATTCAATCTCTAGCTCCGAGGGTTCATCGTAAGTTTCTCTGGCAAATACAACAACAAAAAAAAAACAAAATTACTAAAATACAATACGAAAAATACCAACAACTACAACAAAATTTCAATTTCAAAAAATACTTTATGACAACCGAACTCTCTTTGAACTCTGCTCTGTTTGCCTACCGATTCTTTCTCTCTGTCTGCCTCAGCCACACACATAGAGTTTTTTTTCCACTAACTCCAAGTTCCATTTCCATTGCCTTTGTATATGGCTGTATGTATCGCTCTCTCTCTCTCTTTCTCTCTCTTTGTCTCTCTCTTTCGCTGTGTCTATCTCTCTAACTCTCTCTCTCTCTGTCTATATATATATATATCTTAAATTTATTGCATCTGGCGTTCCCAACTAAAACACAACTTTCTCTGAACATGTTTTTTATCTATTTGTGTCCAAATTTGCCGGCATCTCTTTTCTTGTTATCTACGTATGTGCGCCTTGATAAATCGTTGAGCCAGTCTGCATTTTTATACAACCATAAATATTACTACGTAATTTGAGTTCTATTCAATTTTCCGCTTCACTTCTTTGTGTACCTTTCTGTATTTGAAAACTGTAAAAATTGTATTAAATCTTTTGTTATTTTAATTGTTTTTTTCGTATTATTTCTATAAATATGTATATATTTCTAAAAAAAAAAAATGTTTTTAACTATTCGATGTGTGTGTATAATAAATGAAAAAAAGAAGAAGAAAACCAGACCATAAGCTAAATTCTAACAACTACTACTAAAGACCTAGGCACCTAGACTTCACTTCACTTCTTTGGCACTATTGTTGTACCATTTACTTAAACCAAAACAGCTGTAATATATATAGTATAAGGAATATATATATGTATATATATATATATTGCAGTTGGCCTATTGATAAATGCAGCATACGCTGGTTCCTTCACCAATTTCTATTGATTTTAAATTGGTTAAAATTGCAAAAATTGAAAGAAGGAACACTTGCATGCTAATGAATTATCCTGTGCACCACTCTGTCAGTACATCAACCACCAACACCACCACAACCACACGAACCATACCCAACCACAAACCAGTCGTAAACCAACGTACACAAAGCCACCAAAACTACTTAAAACAATCTAACTGTCTTTCTACAACTCCCTGTGTATAATATAGCCTGGTTCCACAGATCGGAGAATTCCTTTAATTTTATATAATGTTGAATACCTTGTTTAATCTTGAATACATATTTGTGGAACCAGACTATAAGGAATCTTTCTCTCTCAAAATCGTAACCTTTTTTATGGACAATTTTATTGATTTCTTTGCGATGATCATTTTATATCGAGTATATACTAAAGTCCCTTTATATTCTGTCGCCAATGAAAAAACACAAAAAAAATCCCCGAAAAACCTGTGCAGATTTTCGCCATCTCTGCGTAATGATGGAGCCCTCAATGAGTTTGTGGATGGCCTGGGACCCGGTCAATTAGTGGGTCGTCAGGTGCTGGGCGCCCCCTCCCTGGGTGACATACAGTTATCGCTGTGCCATCAAAAAGGCTTTCTCGAGGTGGAGGTCATACGTGCCAGAGGCCTGCAGGTAAGTAAATGTTGACTAAGTTGTAGAACTAATCGATATTTAACAGGATATATCAGAAAATATTCTCATATCTTAAATTAATTTTGCTCAATTTTATTTTGGAAGAATTTAACTCACGAATATCGGGTAAAAACGAAATGACCAATATTTATATTTGCTATATTAGTATTTTCTTTCGATATTATTTTCAAGATGATATTTTTCCGGTATTTAATAATAAAAGTGGAAAGTTGTTTTAAAAAAATCAAAATATCGATGTTTTGATGTCCTTTACGCTATTTCGATATTTATCAAATGATATAGTAAAGCTAAAGCTGGAAATGTTAAATGTCGATATATAGATGTGTACAACAACGATTGTTGCCAATATTAAATCGATAATAAATTTTCGATATATCGATGTATCGATAATCATCAATCCGATGTACAAAATCGAAATAAAAGTGGAAAATATATATCTAATACTTAACTCTTTTCTTGCTGCAGCAAAAACCCTCGTCTAAGATGCTGCCCGCGCCCTATGTGAAGGTGTATCTGGTGTCGGGCAAGCGTTGCATTGACAAGATGAAAACCTCAACAGCGCGCCGAACTCTGGATCCGCTATATCAGCAGCAGTTGGTATTCAAGCAGTCGTACAGCGGTTGCGTATTGCAGGTGAGTGAAAATCGCAGAACCCATCAAATCTATTTAGTGAAAAATAACAACAACATCTTTTATTTAACTTTACCCTAGGTGACCGTTTGGGGCGACTACGGCCGAATTGAAAAGAAAGTGTTTATGGGCGTGGCACAGATAATGCTTGACGATCTGAATCTATCGAATATCGTTATCGGCTGGTACAAGCTCTTTGGCACCACCTCACTGGTCAGTTGTCCCACTAATATAGGTTTAGGCTCTAGGCGCTCATCAATAGCCTCACTCGACTCACTCAAACTCTGAACTAAAACTCAACTCAACTCAACTCAAATCTAACTTTCAACTCAATAAAAAAAAAGAGAGATATATTAAAACGTACAAAACTCAACTCGAGATCGACTTGAAAATTGATAATACGCAAAACACGAGCCAAAAAACCAAAAACACATGCATATTTTGAACAACATTTATATGAATACATATACATACATTTATGTAGCTACATTTTGTTTAGTATTCACTAACAATACAACATGCAATAATGCCAAACAAATATTTACAAAATTACTATAAATACCGAAAAGTACTTTAACTGTGTAGCTTAGTGAATCACATAACATTTGTACAAACACGAAAACCAAACAAAAAATATGAAACAAAAAACTTAGCTTAAAGTTTAAAACCAATAACAAATTATTTGCATACATATTTTGCATTTGTTTTTAGTTAGCTAAAAATACAAAATATAAAAATAAAAACAAAACTTAAAAGCACACACGCACACATACACCTGTAAATGGATCGCTTACACAGTTACACTCATATATATATATTTATATATTTGGACCTGAGGCAGCAACAACAAAATTTTGCATTATATACCACAAAAGAAAAAAAATGTATGCATACAAAAAAAAATGTTTTAAATCAAATTAAAAACCTATCGCAAGTCACCTAAAATCACCGTTACCGTTACGTTTTTGGCATAGCATACAACTTCAACGTAGTTTTTATAGACTCGTACAATACTCATATAGGTATGTTTCTCTATCCCCAACTACCTGAACCAATACCTAACACCACAAAAATAAATTTACAAAATAACAAGAAAAAGAAAATACTTAAGTCATTTTCTTCTACTGCATGTGTAGTTAACATTAATCGTAATCGTATCCTTATAATTTCTATCAAATAAGCGATTCTTGTTTAACTTTTGTAATCCTAGACAGCTCCACAAATTTTGTATCTCGCTTTTTCGAACTCCCAACACAACGCATACAACATGAAAGCATCAAAAATGGCAAATCTCGGCTAGCTATCTTTATAGATACACGCATATATAATTATATATAAGATTCACATTAGGGTTAGCTTCGATGAATTTTAGTTAACAAATTTACAATGCTATATTTCGAATGTGTACCCATATCAGGGTCGTCCGATTGTTTGGGCCGGTGAATCTATAATGGAGGAGCAGGGTGAATAACACTTTCCAGCTACAGTGAAAACACTTTAAAGCACCAAGCACAAACAAATTTCCAAAACTTGCAAAACGAACTGAATTGTAAGTGCACACACAATCTAAATAACTATCGCTACCAATTTTATTCTCGATTATTTAATAAGAATACAGCTCTTTGAATTATTTATTTCTTAAGCAGCTTTCTGTATAACGCGCTAGTGTAAAGCCATTTTGCCATTTTGATATCCAATATACAAAAAAAAAAAAACAATAACAATACAAACAGCTCACAAGCAACTAACATTTAATTTGCCCGTTAACTAATAATTAACAAATTACATTAAACAAAACAAAAAAAAAGAAAAATACCCACTGCGATGATGGAACTAATTTTCTGATAATCGTTGCAGTAACCCTTGCAAAGAGCTGCCAGCCAGGCAGCCAAATAGCAAAGGACCAAGGTCAGCCTGCAGGAACTGCTCAGCTATGTTGGAGGAGGGAGCTACTGGAACCGCCCGATTCCCACTCGGCATGTTGCTGGCCTAATCTATGTCCAATATATATGTATATTTATATTTGATTTATCGTTTGTTTTTTTTCATTTTTTTGTATTCTATGACCGGGAGAGATTTCCATAAAAGTTTAAGAAACTAGTTAATTTTGTAAGTCATGAAAACAAATGCATTTAAAACCAAACCGAGAACACAAGCAGAGCAGTAAAGGATTCAATTTAACTATGAAATTCGAGATACAAGCTACAAGATACATACATATAAATATATGAATATAATTGACATTAAAGACAAAAACAAAAGCAAAATAAGAGAGAAAATTTGTAAATTAATGCATATTTGAAAGAACTTTTATTACACACCTAAGATCACTATTATTTTCGTAATACGATTATTATTATTATTACAATTAATAACTATTATTAATAAAGAATAACAAAAAACAAAAACACACACATACACACACACACACTCATATANTGAAGGCCAAGAAAACTTGCGTCTTACCAAATTGGCAGCCCGGATGCAAAAATAAACCGAAAACGAAGGAACACACACACACACACACACACACACTCATATATATTATACAAGAAAACGTGCTAATGTCGGTCATACACTTAACGCTAAGTCGATGAGATAGTAAAAAAATATAATGAAGCAGATAAAGAAGAAGAAAGAGAAGGGTGAAAAGAAGATGAGAATAAGGTGCAGAAGCAAGTTGTTTAATAGATAAATCTAAATCAATAAATTAAAGTTATAGATTTTCAAGAGATGCAAAATGTTTACGAGTATATACTATATACAATATATGTATACATATATATATATATATACATATACATATTTAAAGTTTAAGCAAGCAAAGAACCACTAACACTTAAATAAGCCTAACTTACGATAAACTTAAACTTANCTAAATCAATAAATTAAAGTTATAGATTTTCAAGAGATGCAAAATGTTTACGAGTATATACTATATACAATATATGTATACACATATATATATATACATATACATATTTAAAGTTTAAGCAAGCAAAGAACCACTAACACTTAAATAAGCCTAACTTACGATAAACTTAAACTTAAACTTAAAGTTAATCATAAAGTAACTTAAATGAGTTATATGATATATGAGATATGTATTAATCCAAACAAAATATTTATCAAGCGTGACGATTGAGCAAATTTAATTTAGTAAAAAAAATGAGAGAAATAAAACAATACACACACACACACACACACACACAAAAAAAACATGCATTAAATTTAATACAAAAAAGAAAACAAATTTTTGTCCTTAAGCTGTACATAGAAAAACACACACAACACACAAATACACACAATCAAATGATTATAAAACCCATAGAGAGGTAAATTTGTTAAACTTAGTATTTAATTTTGCTGCTTACTTTTTGGTTTTTGTAAAATCTCTGCACATCTGCAAAGACTTTGCAGTGACCCCAAATGTGAAAGTTTTTGCAGCCAGTGCAGAGCTGATAACAGATAACAGATAACAAATGACAGATAACAGATAACGCATTCGTATCAGCCATTAGATGCATAACATGATCTCGCTTCTACTATGTATATCTTGTATATCCCCTTGTCAAAATCAAATTGCCTACATCAGCTAGCTCGAAACGATTGAGAAACGCATCAGTACCTTCAAGTTAATAGTGTGAGCTGTAAAAAAGTTACCTGCTTGCTAAAAAAAAAAAAACAAACAAACACAAAAACAAAACACATGCAACATGTTTAGCTTATAGAGAATATCATTTGCAAACGTTACAAAATTATATACATAAATGCATATATAAATATTTATATATATGGCAATATTTTATTTTGTTTTTTTGGCGTTTGGTTGCGTTCTTTTGAGCAACATTTTGCAATGCATTCATTCGGGCTGTAATATCAGAGTCCTCAAATGGTTCACATTGAGTAAACATATCACATGGCTCAAAGGATTTTAGATTGGAGCAGTAGATTTTTTATATACATAATGTGTATGGTTGCGCCATTGTTCCTAACAACAGATCATCAAGGCTCAATGATATTGGTTTTTCTTCGCAACTCACTTGGCTAACGATATTTATTTAAACCTGTCCGTCCATTCATCAGCTTTTTGCACGCAGATTCAGATACAGCATACAGATACAGATACAGATACCGTTGCAGACAGCACGATCATCCATTCAACACAATAATATCAATTCAATAATAATTCAAACAGGGAAATGCATTCAAAATGTTGCTACAAATTAGAGCAAGCAGCATCTAGAACCAATAAAAAAAAAGAGCGCTTTAAGAACTTCAATACTATCAGCGAGGTTTCCAGCAACTAATTATACGATATGTAGGTACACACACATACATATACATTCAAGTACTACTACTATTGAATAACCAAATATTTTAAACTCTGATCTTGACATTCTCATACCAAAGTTTTTCTAGAATAAACTATATTTTTTTATTTCAACGGCTCTCTTATCAACATTTAAATGCTTTCTAACTAATCAGCCAATAACAGCAAGAACAAAGATACAATAAAATTTAATGCCGGCCAGCAACGGCTTTTAAATGCTCTTACCAAATTGCATATAGACAAGCTAGTACAAATATCCAAGTTAATATTAGAA
>SCDT01005181.1:0-12100 GCA_004143765.1 Drosophila melanica
TTGTTGTTGTTGCTGTTGTTGTGGTTTCCATTGACACTCGCTAGTTGCTACTATTAATTTTTAATTTTTTTTGAAGTTGTTGTTTGTGTTCATTTTTGTTTTTGTTGCTGTCGTGTGAAGCATTTTGCGGCTGCTGTTCAAGTTTCGAGAATTTAAAGTTGGTAATGTAATTTGACAGGTCGGTAAAGACTTTGCTCTTGATGTGGTTAAGGCGCAAAATGTTAGCGTTTATATATTAAGCAATAGCCTCCCATGTGGCAAGAGAACTTTTTAGATATGGCATATTAAATATTAAGTAATCATCGCCTGATAAATATCGTGCTCAATACGGATTTTTCGTTTCTATTATTCATTTTTGAAATAACTTAATATCAATTTTAGCGCTTTCCTTTAGACATTTTCATCTTTTATTTGCTGTGCTGCTGAAATCAGCGAATGAGTTCAACAAAAAAGATGCCACGGCAACCACCACTGGTGGCACAGATAATTTTAGCAGTGGGCGTCACCTAATGGCATTCCGCAAATTGTTTGTTGAATGAAAGTGAGGCGGGCCAGCCAAGTGAAAGGCGGCCAACATCTGGGTGAACGCTTGTTAAAATGCCCAACGTCTGGCCGGGTCTCGACCAGGTTCTTGTATTGCTGACTGAAAAAAAGGTTGTCATGCTGCCAGGACGAGGCAGCAACAATGAAGACGAAGGCGTCGACGTTGACGATACCAAAGTCGATGGCAAAAAACAACAACTTAATACCCAGCTGATGCCTATTAAACACAGCATTTGCGTCCCCTTACCCACAGGGCCGGGCCCTGCGTGTGCTTTGCCATGATTTTGAGGCTGTGATATTTTCATTTGCTTGATTTGTTTTGGCATAATTTCGCTTCGACTTGACTTTGCTTCGTTTCGTCACATTCTGTTGGGGATGCTTCCCCGAATTATGCTCAATTCTATATATGTATGTTTGTGTGGGCGGATGGGTGGTTGGTGTGGCTGTCTGGCTGTCTGCATGTTGGCAGTGCCAAACCGCAAATCAGCATTTTTTTATTTCTGTTGTTTCTGGGCCTGGGACAAGCCCTGAATAATGACCATACTCGCACACATTAAGCATACGTCCCGTTTGCCACAGCCTAAGCCGCACGCTTCCTCCTTGCCTCCCGCTGCTGACTGGCCGACTGCCCGCCCGGCAAGTGACGACGCACACGTAGCAACAATAATTTCAGCTAATTGCTCTCTGAACAGCCATTTCAATGCGAAATGAATTCTGTGCATCGCCTGCTGCCAGAAACTGGGGGCGGTCCCTTCCAGCCCCGAAAATAGTTGCGCCCAATTCATTTCGGGCACTGCGATTGCAACAACATCGACCGTTGGGCAATGGACAGTTTGTTCAGCTTGGGCAGTTGTAATAAAATTACGTATACGCACAGTGTGCACCCACTTGACCAGCTGCATATGAAAAACGAATTGAGCCTATGCACACAACGGGAAGGGGCACAACGTGGAAATCGGAGCGAAACTAACGAGTGGTCTCTAATACAATAACAGACAGCTGGAATAGCTGGACCGACGCTCGTCATATATGCCTGCTATGACTTTCATTGCCATTCATATCTAATCGCAGTCCATTTCAGTCTGTCTCTCTTCCATGCACCCCCCCGCTCCCCTCCCCCTCTCGCAGTCTGCCGGCAAAAATTAAATTTGTCTCTTGACTGACAAATGTCCCCCGAGTGGGGCAAAACCAGAAAAGTACTTGACGATACGTAAAAGTCAAGTCAAATTGCAGCCGAGACGACAAAAGGGCGCGGAGGTGGTCGGAATGGATGAGTACCCAGTCCGAGCGTGGCTCTTTCATAAGTCTGCTTGTAATACTGTTAAGCGGCCAAAGATACTGTCACTAGTGTAGTGGGTGTAGCGCACACTCGCTCAGCTGCACAGCTCCACAGCTTTGCTGGCTATATCTGTAGCTTTGTATCTTTGGCTGGGAGCGCCCAAGCATTTGGATGGCGGACGCCGGACGGCGGGCTGGTGCTGGGATTGGGATTGGGGTTGGGGCAAGGGGCAACTTCAACGGTAACGTTTGGCCGGGGGGGTTGGGGCGTAGACTCTGACTTGTACCGACTGAAGAGGAGCTGATGTTGATGATGATACACACTCAAGTGCGCTTTGGGTATAGCATTTGTGTAAATATATATATACATATATATATCTGTATGTATGTTTATATGTGCACACACACACACATACACACGCACACTTGTACACTTTTACATATACAAATGCTATGCTGACAATATGGCGAACAGACAGAGGCCGTCGTTGCTCTAACTTATTTATGCCAATTTTGTGTGTGCGCCTTTCTCTTCGTGAATGTGTGTGTGTGTGTGTGTGTGTGTCTGATTTGTGTATACGCTGTATTTTATCCGGTTTATGGTTGTTGTTGTCGATTTTTGGCGTATTCGCTTCTATTTAAACATTTAAAGCAAGATGCTACGTGTACCGCATGTCAAGACGCATCAACTACAGTGGGCACACTTCAGTAAAAACTCAGCAAAAAATGCCCATCAAATAAATCTTGCTTTCGACATGACTTGAACATACCGAAACTTCCATAAGAATCTCAGCTCATTCGAACTGTTTGCGGTCCGTGTTGAGTTGAATTTGACTGATGATAAACAAAAAAAAAAAATACAAAAAAGTTATTAAATATATATGATGCAGGCACGGTTCGAAGAATTCTTAGTACCATCTCCATGCCGAAAAGGCAAGCAGCAGAAATGAACTCGAATCGAAAATCTCCGTGGATTGCGGGCTGCCTGGCAGAGTCATGCGGATTGGTTTTATTTCATTAGCTTTGCGTCAATTTAAATATTTAACGAGTATTTTCGAGTTGATAACATTTGCCGGCAGCTTTAAATTGACTAAAACGGGGCGCGGCTGTGGTGCAGATTAAATTTCCGCTTTTATGAATGCGTGTAGCTAATAGAAAGGCCGACTGTATACGGACTGCACACATACATATACATATATATACGGATATATTTTTGTGTTAGGTGTGGTCCCAGCTTGCCATTGCCGGTTGATCTCGGACCGGCGCTCGTCAGTTTTAAATGTCCGAAAAAAGAAATCCAATTTGCCAGGCGCGCGCGTTGGCAATGCCCGGCGGACATGGCTTCGTTCATAAAAAAGTGGCTAGAAAAAAGCCAAAAGCACTGACCATTGCTGCTGCGCATTGGAAAAAAACTGGCGACGGCTGCGAGACCAAACCATCGACCGTGGCCTGACCGTGTCCAGTTACGTGTAGAAAATAAAAATTTCTATTTAAATGGCAAAAATCAACAAATGCAACGCAAAACAATCTAAAACACAAATCGAAATTAAATGACCGCACTTGCACACAAGAGCGCGATTCACACGCAGACACACACACTCACACTCACACACACACACACATACTGACATGGAACATGGCAAAAACAAGCCACTTACAAAAGGGAAAAAAAAATTGAAAAAGCGACTGACTGAAATAAAGTGCAGCAGCTGCGCAGCCCCAAAGGGGGCAGCAGACAGCCCAGAATAAGGGGCAGCTGTTGGCCCTGGCGCGGACGTAGGCGTTGAGGCTGCAGAGCTTTGCCGGAGGTGAGGGGGTAAACTGACAAATGCGGATGGCGTCGCGTCGCGTCGCGCTGGCAATTCTGCAATTTCAACATTTCATTCAGCAGCCGCGAAACGAGTTTTGAAACNGCAGCTGTTGGCCCTGGCGCGGACGTAGGCGTTGAGGCTGCAGAGCTTTGCCGGAGGTGAGGGGGTAAACTGACAAATGCGGATGGCGTCGCGTCGCGTCGCGCTGGCAATTCTGCAATTTCAACATTTCATTCAGCAGCCGCGAAACGAGTTTTGAATTTGATTTCTGATTTTTTTTGCCAGGGTTCTCTTTAGGTTATTGTGAGCATTTATATTGTCAGTATTGTTCACTAACAACAATGCACACACACACACACACATCCACGGGCATCGAGTGGCCAGTTGGTCATGTGCAAAACGAGTGTTCTCCAGGGTATGCTGCACATTTTGTTCGGCAAACACTAACTGCTTGCGACTTAAGTCCAGCGCTTAAATGTGTTCAAATTAAAACCGTTTGCTGGTAATTGTGACGTTGCCATTATGTAACATCAAACGATTGATATGATTGATTGCCCATTTAACGGCAAAGAAGAATAAGTTCTATTCTCTTTTTTCTATTAGCTACAATTAACTCAACACCTCTCCTTTGACATAGATCGAATGCATGAACAAATCGGGTTGTTTTTTTCCCGTGTATTATGCGCTGGCAACAAAATTAATTAACTGTAAATGTGCGAAACTAAATGAAGCCACTTTCAGTGCGGAGTTTGCCGGGTAAATTTGCCGGGTAAAACCGTAAACCGCACCCACACATGGCAAACGCCAACCTCTTTACAATTAACAATCCAACGCGAAGCAACCCAATTCGTAGACCCGGACCCAGCCCAAGAGCCGATTCCGGATATACATAGAGACGCATATGTAACAGTCATGTCATGGCCCCGACAGCCCGAAAAAGATCGTAGCCGCCTTTTAGGCGAAGGTCTGGCGTGTGACTGAGCCAATAATGGCACTGAAACCAGTTATGTGTGTGTGCGTGTGTGTGTATGTGTGTAAATGTGTGTAAGTGTGGTTACATCAACACCTACGCTTACACACACTAAAAACTAGTGACACGACAGGAAAAAAAAAAAGGGAAAATGGGTAAAAAACAAAAAAAAAAAAAGCGAATGGGAAAAACTGAAGCGGTAACCGCAATTTGACCCAGGTTTTTACTTGCTTTACCTTTCGTGGCGCCCGACAAATATGCAGATTGCATGAATCGACGGGCTGGGAGTTGGTTCAGCTGCGTCGCGTTTACTTTTAACATGTGCTACCCGCAACAACAACAACAACAACAACAACAACAACAACAACAACTGCAACTACAGGCTCTCTGTCTGCACCAACCCCCCTTGGCAAATGCTATAACAAACGGCGTTTAATGTTCGTTGTTGTTTGTGGTGGTTGAGTGTATGTGTATGGACTGTAGTGGGAGGGGGGAAAGGGGGATGGTTGGTTGTGCGTTGGGCTTGTCTATCTGTCGGGTGTGCGTTTCGTATAACTACCCGAAATCCAATGCAAACACATGGAGACTTGGCCACGACCATGCCATATAGAATCTTTGTGCCCTTTTTGTTTAGCCGAGCGCTTTCGCTTATTCAGCCCCCATTGTTGTTGTGGTTCCCGTTAGGTGTTTGGTTGTTGCTGCCCTTAAAAAGCAAACATACGCAATTTCTATTTCGTTTTCTATGTACTCGACAGTCAAGTGCGTGTGCGTGTGTGTGTGTGTGTGTGTGTGCGTGTGCGTGTGTGTGTGTGTGTATGAGCGAGTGTACTTTCTAATTTATAAGGCAACATGTTCGTTTGTCCGCCTTGGGAACACTTTAATGCATTCGTTGAGCCTTGCTGGCCTTCTGGCCTCCTGTCTTGTTTCTTTTCCAATTCTCATACGCAAATTTGCCATTTCTCGCTTTTTCTGTCTTTGGCTTGTGTGTGTTAGTGTGTGTGTGTGTGTGTGTGCTTTGTTTGTGTATACTGCAGTCTTGTCCTGCGACGCTTTTTACACAATTGTCAACACACAGCAAATGCAAATGGCAGCCGCCCTCATCCTCACCCCTCCCCCCGCGTGACCCTAGTGTATAGGCAAACAAGCGCCTATGACTGGCATTTAAATGCGAAATTTGCACGCGAGCAGCAATCAGAATAGCACAGGCCTAAAACATTCTCCTCCTTCTCTCTCTCTCTCTCTCTATCTCTCTCTTTTCCACTCCCTTATTTCTGCTTCCTGGCCTGATTGCTTTATAAGCACAGCCAACAATACACCTCATTTTTTTCATTTCATTTCTGTGCCCTCTGACCCTGTCTCCTACTTTTTGTGTGCCAAATTTAAATCAAATTATTGACATTTGTTTAAAGGCAACGCAACCGACTCGCATATAAATGAGTTAAATTTTTGGGGCACGAGGACTTTAACACAACAGCAAAATCAGCACAAAATGGACACAAGCCGTAGGCAAAAGGGCACTCTGATAAGATGCTTAGGGGCGGGGTCGAGGGCGGAGACTGGGGCGTGGGTGAAGACGAGACGTTGCCTCAGGGGCAGCAACCCTTTGCCACAGTTGCTGCTGCTGCTGCTGCTGTTGTTGTTGTTGTTGTTGTTGTTGTTGCTGTTGCCTCTACCATGTTTTGTTTTTAATAGTTACTGAATCTCATTAGAATTTAGATGAGTCTTAATGAGTCATTGTTTTACACGTTACACGGTCGCGACGAGGACGAGGACGACGGTAACGACGCCGGTGGCGGCAACAACAACAACAACAACAATAACGAGTATGGCGGCGACGCGTTCACAACTAGCTAAGAATAGTGCAACGTAGTCAGAGAATAATCCAAAAAGTTTCTGCGGCAACGGCACGAAAAGGTAGCAACCTCGATGTCAGCAACCCCACAGCAGCAGCAGAACACCACNGTATGGCGGCGACGCGTTCACAACTAGCTAAGAATAGTGCAACGTAGTCAGAGAATAATCCAAAAAGTTTCTGCGGCAACGGCACGAAAAGGTAGCAACCTCGATGTCAGCAACCCCACAGCAGCAGCAGAACCCCACACACACACACACACACACACACACACACTGCCAGTTGGAGATACATTTGTACACAAACAGACAAACAAACCAACAAGCAACCAAGCAGCTTTTTGTACAAATGTATAAATGTGTAAATATGTACATAAAAGGCATTCAACGCAAAGCGACGCGACGACAACACAATGAAAATTTCATTTGATCTGCGCAACGCGAANAACAAACCAACAAGCAACCTAGCAGCTTTTTGTACAAATGTATAAATGTGTAAATATGTACATAAAAGGCATTCAACGCAAAGCGACGCGACGACAACACAATGAAAATTTCATTTGATCTGCGCAACGCGAAAAGTTGATGAGGATGCTCAAACAGTTATTCTATTTTTTCCCCGGTTACAAAGAAATGTCAAGGAAATTGTTGCCAACAGCTACCGAACTTTAATTGAACGCCAGTTTGTTGGGCTCCAATTGACGAATATCTACGAACCGAAAACTATTTGTTAAATTTTGTATTTTAATAGTGAAAAAGTGAATTTAAATGGCATTCAATCTGTGGTAATTATAAAAATACCATAAATTAATTTTTAAAGGAAATTAAACTTTAGTTTTTTACTATTATTTAAAGGAATTTTCATATCTGCGTAAGATTCGAAATATAAAAATATATGAATATATATATAATGTTTTTTTGTGGTATTTGTTGTATTGAATCAACAAATCGTTTAAATTGTATATATTGATTGTTATTCAAGATTTCGCGGTTACAATTACCTCTTTATCGCCATTTTTACGGATTTTATCGCTAAAAGACTGATATATTTCAGATGTTTGCCAGATAAAAAAATAAATTATATTATATGCAGGAGTACCCATATTGTCGAAGAAACCCTTACAGTAAGGGGCCATCAGCGTCAAGCAACAACATTATCGGCGCGGAGGAAGGCGTCCTCTAATGGTGCTAATGTCAACGACTGACTCGAGCAGTTGCGTGTCGGGTGATGGGTGTTGAGAGTCCTTAAAGTGACTGCAGTTTCATTAGCCAGACAACAGGCAACAGGAACAGACAGCGGCCATCAGGCAGCTGGCAGTGGAGTCGGGGCTAAATAAGTTGATTGGCTTTCAGTTCTGCTAACTACTGCGGCGACTCGCTGCTTGCAACGGCGTGGCAGATGCATTCGCAACGCGCATTCAGCAGGCTGGCATTTGCTTAGTTGCGAGTACGCGTAATTAAGTTGCAAATTAAAGTACAAAGTTTGCTTTAAGTTGACGCCAGACGCCGTTCGTTCTGCGCGCTCGCTAAACGCTAATTAGATCTTTTAGTTTTATTTAATATTCTCGCCGAGCCCCCTCCCCCTCCCACTCGCGCTCCCTTTGCTCTGGCTGGTCATGCTGCATGCAAATGAATGAAATTAAAAGCACATTATACTTTATAATGCGCGCTGATTTGAGCCAAGCAAATTTAATTTAAAGATTTGCCGAGCCAAGCCGCTTATCAGTGCCCTCAACTAAGCCCTCACTCAGACCCCGCGCACAGCCCCCAAATGAAGTCAAATTGTGTGTCATATATCAAAGCGAAATGGCAGCGGCGAGCGGCGAGCGGCTTGGGGGATGTATGAAAACATGAACAGACATCATGTTTCTGTCTCTGTCCCCGTTCCAGTCGCTCGTCTCAGTCTTGTCGCTGGCTCGTATCCTATTCGCAAAGATAACCGCAGTGCCAAATTGCGGGCATAAGTGACTCTCGAAGGCACATAAATGCGGCAAATGTGGAACGGACCAAATTGATTGGGTGCCCCGGCATTGATCAAAGTCATAAGTCAGCGACGGCGGCGGGTGGCGGGCAACGCACAGCGGCCCGCAAGTCTCCATGTAAATATCCTTTTGCAGTTGAGCTGTCCTTTTTGTGCGACCCAACACTGCCCAGCACGTCTAAGCAACTGGATTATTAACATTTCAATATAATTTGTGGCCGTGTGGCTGTGTGCGGCATTCATATTTTGTGCGCGTGAGGGGTGCGGGGCGCGTCCGTATCGGACCCAACTGGGCACCGATTTACTTTTCTGCTGACGTTTGGGAAAATTAACGCGCCTCAGGACTTTGATCCTTTTTTTGCACACACATATTCTTATAAACATGCATACACTTATCCATGGATTAGTATGTATGGCAACCCGCTGCGTGTTAGTCCTCTATATTTGCTTACATATTCATCAATTTTTTGGGTTAAACTGTGGGCGGTTTTTTTGTTGTTTTTCTTTTTGTCGGCAATTCCTATACCCAGACCCAGACCCAGACCCAGACCCAGACCCAGACCCAGGAACGTGCACGTTTTGCGGTTGTTAGCGTCAAATTGTTTGCTTATTTTGGGCTTTCATATGACAGCGGGCAGTCCCAGCAGTCGGTCAGTTGGTGGTATTTCGACTAGCCGCTAAACGCTTTTAGCTTTAATGCAGTGCCATTTAGCCAGTGAGTAGATAATTGCCATTACGATTACGCATACGCCGTGTGGTCGATGGCCGGATGGAATTTAAAAATGATTTTTTATAATGCTGACAGAATCATCGAAAACAAATATGTGCTAATATGGCCAACGTTGACACACAAATTTGCAACGGCAAAGCAATCGATAAACTTTATCGAATTGTTACATTCGCCAATGGCCCTAAAGGGAAGCCGCCTTTAACTGTTGCCTGCGACTCTTAGAGTTTATGCGATTGCGTGTAATTAAGCGTTGCAGCTTATGTAAGACAAACAGGAAATAAGGTATGGCACAAACGCATAAATAACAATGGAAAATCAGCACACACACACACACACACACGCACACACACATAGACACACAGTGTCTGTGATGGGATTGGCGAACCACTCGACACATAAATAAAGGCAACACAAACAATGGAAACGGATAACATAAAATTTACAACACTCTGGCAACGCCAACTAAGTAAAGCTGTAAAACATAAACACATACACATGCACATGTCTTGCTTCCGCCTGTGATGAAAAGGTTGAGAAGTAGGCGTGGCATGCAGCGCACCACTGACACACTTACCAGCCGTATCCAGTGTCCTGTTCAGCAGTGCGCGACGCCGAGGTTGTTAGCGCTTTCAAGTCGGGACAGAAGCGACCTCTGCAAATACACAAAACACTTGTAACAGCCGTGCGCCTGCCAAGGATTTATAATTAATTTATGTGCACGTGTGCTGGTCTACATGAGCAGATTAAGCCAGTGAGCGAGAAAGTGAGGGCGAAACCGAACGCGCTGTCAAAAACTTAATTAACTCATTACATACGCACAGTTTTAATCAGGCAACGAGTTGACGAGGCAGTCGAAAGAAATGCTGGCAGCCAAAACAGCCGAGAGACTCGAGGCAACAAAGTGGCTGCCGAAACAAGCTACTAATATAGGACCAGGTCGTCAATGCGAAGTAAATTTAAAGCCGCCTTTGACTGCAATTAGCGTACACATTTGTCTCTATCTCTCTCTCTCTCTCTCTCTCTCTCTCGCTCTTATCCTGACCCCTCTTCTGGCTCTGCACAACAACAATAAGAACTTTGCGTTCGTTCCGGCTCATGAATATTACATTCGTTGGCTCCAATAAGCCAAGTATGTCTGTCAGCCAGTCAACCAGGCAGCCATCCAATGTGAAGTCATTCGCAAGTTGCGTGCATGCCTCAATCGTCGTTTTGCCTTTGAGCTGGCACCAACAATAACAACAACAACAATAGCAGCAGCAACGAGAACAACCACAACAAGGTACAGCAACAACAACAACGACAGCATACAATTGACTCACAATAATGACAACTATTCGAGCTGTTCGTCGCAATTCGAATCAGGACCTGGTCCTGCTGTTCCTGTTCGTGTTCCTAGTTGAGTCAATCTTCAATCTCAGCAATGGCAAATGGCAACCAGCAGAGACTTGCCGCTGGCTGCTTTTACAATGGGCTCATTAATGGTGGCGTATACGCAATTTCCAATTAAATAAAAATGTGCACCAACATACACACACACACACAGGGAGAGAGAGCGGCAGCAGCAGCGATTTACTCGTTTTGGGCTGTTTTTAAAAGCCAACATTATAGCTTTTACAGCTCACTCACGCTCCAGCTGTCTATTTCCCTTTCTGTCCTGTCGCTCTGTCGCCGTCTCTATCTACTCATCATCGTCATGTGGCTGTGGCTGGGCCTGGCGAATTGCTTTTAATATTTATTTAACACAAAAGCTTTCCGCATTACGTTTCTGCTGCCGTTAATTTTTCGCTTTGCTTTTCATTTTCGCAAAATTACCGGAAATGTTAATTTCTGCACGTGCAGCAGACGACGACGGCGACGATGGCGTTGGCGATGACGACGACGACGACAAGGACACAGGACGCAGGACATGCAGCATTCGAGCTGGCAGTCAAAGCCGCGCCCATCAACGTCGCCAACGTCGCCAACGTCGTCATGCCCCAGTTGAATAGTGCTAATTATTTAGGGTAAGACTTCTGCCTCAGTGTGTGTGTGTGTGTGTGTGACGACCCCCAAAAACCCACTGCGTTGGCCCTTAACCCATTGCCACCCCATGCGCGTCGTCGTCGTCGCATGTCTTTGTTTTTGTTGTTGCTGCACGCTTTGGTTTTGCTCAGCCTTAGAGCTGCGAGCTTAGCTGACACAAAAGCGTACGAAGGACAACGGCAACCTCGTCCTGCTGCTACCTCTGCCCCTGCCAAGCAGCAGCAGCAGCAGCAGCACTCACGTTGACTTCGACGGCGACGGCGACGGCAGCAGCGACAGCGTTTCAGTTGCGACTTTTTCTGTGCCAAAGAGACAAAGCACACAAAAATAATAATAAATGATTGCGTTTTGAGTGTATGTGTGTGTGTGCATGCCTTGTGTGTGCATGCCTTGTGAGCTTAACTATTGTGCATGTGTGTGTGTGTCTATTTGTTAGTGCATTGTGCATCTTGCTCTTTGTATTTGTATATGTGCAGCCTGCATGACAGCGAAAGCCTTTGAATTTGTGCACTCGCTGAATTTCGTATACATAGGCTCTGTGTGTTTGGGTGTGTGTACATATATACTAGGTGTACTTATCAAGAACATGCACCCCCAAATGTGTACATAATGCAAGCCTGACATTTGGCCTAATGCTACAACATGATTCGAAAGGTGAGCGAAATTGCAAAGTTTACTTCCAATTAGATTAGTTTAATTAGTCATAATGGCCGCACAGAAACTTGAATTTCAAAGAGAGATCAGAGATACCTATACAAATACAAATACTATTCCATGGGAGTGGGCAAATGTATGCTATTCACATAACAGATTAACAAAACAAGTAAGATTGCTCTAGTCGGGACCGCCCGACTAGTAGATACCCTGAACCCAGAAATGAACACATACACACACACTCTCGGCAGTTGATGAGT
>SCDT01005190.1:0-12112 GCA_004143765.1 Drosophila melanica
TTTTGTATATTTCTCCCGCCTGCTTTTTCGCTGCTCATAATCATGTTCATTTTCCACACACATTTCACCTGAGTGTATAGATACACACACCAGAGGCCATATAGTTGGGCCGGCGGCGACTAAAGATATATGTATATATATATATATGTATATATGTATATGAATATATATATGATGTGTTGGCTGGCCATTTCGTATCTTCTAGATACTTAGTGCCACGAAAAGCGCTGGCCATAATTTTATTTATTTTATGCATGTGTGTGTATTTAGTTAAGGGGCCAGAATAATATTTAACATTTTGTGTGCGCTTGCCACATTTTGGAATGTGTAATATTTTAAAAATAACATGGCGAATATGTAGCAAGCGCTACCAACGATAAATAAGTCAGCTAAAAATAGACACAACACAAAAATTGAGGTGAAAATTTGAAATGAAACAAATGCCTAAATAAAATACAATCAAAATCAAAATCAAAATCAAATTTGAAGCAGCAATTCCTCAATGGAAAATATTATTGCACACCTGTCCCAGGTTTCCGGCTCATCGTTTTACAGATGCGCTGAGGTCAGTGATGACACAGGCGAAGAAGAAGAAGCAGCAGAAGAAGAAGAAGAAGTTGAAGTAGAAGATGTTCCTTCACTCGATCGCTTGATCTTCTTTGTGTTTCATGTTTCGTGCGCCACAACAAAATTGGGTCAAAATTGTTATGATCACACAGAAACACACACATGGACACACACACATGCACACACATACTTACTCACAGAAGCACGCCTGCTATGCAGTTATATATAGACAAGCATCAGTTTAGTGGTGCTCGTATGAGGTGTTTTCCTGCTTTATAAAGTGTGTGTTTGGTGTGTGCCCATTTGACGAGTGCCGTTTTAGCCACTTTTTGCATGCCTCAGTTGAAGCTGCGGCTTCCGATCCGAGTGGCTGCAAGATCACTTCTGGCATTCCACCCCCCTCCCCTCCCCCCTGTTGGCCCCGGGTGCTAAGTGGCAGCCAGATAAGCTCAAGTGGGCGCCGCCGTTGCTCCATGTGGGTGGTGGTGGTGGTTCGGTGGTGCACGGAGCGCAGCGCATTCCAACAACACCAGCCAGAAATAAACAGCTTTTAATGCATTCAAAAACAAACAAGCAACATGGTTAAAACCGTTAATGCATTCGCCTTTTTGGCCCACAAGTTTGCCTTTTTGAAAAAATTTGCCAGTTTTTCATTGCTGTTTTCATTTATTTTGACAACTTCAAATCATTTGATGATTCACACACACCACGCATTATGTTCAGGTATATATACTATATATATATATGTATATATATTGAAGTACATTTGAAAAATCTGAGTATTTTGTTTTCAACCAAGTTGAAGCACAAATAATACCCTGTGACGTGTGCGTTGCCAATAAAACTTGTGACTCATTCGGTCGGTTCGAATGTGACTACCGCTTGGATCAGATACTATATAGTCTAATAGTATAAATGCCATTAATGTGGGTGCCAAATAATAACATGAAATGCAATAAACATTCATTTTACTAATTCAAATTTGTAATTATTACAAAGCAAAACAAAATTAAAAATAAAGAGGGAATTTAAGACCAGAATATGCCATATAAAATATATTTATATATATATGTATATAAACATTTATTTAGTATTATTTGTATTCTTCCTTAATTTCAATTTAATCATATCGTACAGATCATTGCTATTACCTCTTCATTTTTCACGACACATTTTTAGGTTGACAAAGCGATTAATCATCGAAACATATTTGCGATTGTCAGCGATAAATGCATTCGGAATTTAATTAATGCCAACGGCATGCGCTTTATTTCTGTCGATTGCAATCAAATGAAAAACCGCCCAAAATACATATTTTTTTCCTATTTATGTGGGTAGATGCAACTTTTGCGTCATTTAGAGCCAAAATTAATTTATTGAATTTGTATGCCTTCGAAAGTGCTATAAAGAGAAATATGTGATTCAAAAAGCTTCATTTAAATTTGTGCAACATTAATATACCGTTATTGCAACATTATAATTTTGGTAAGTATATTTTTAAATTTGACTTTTATCTTTAATTGTTTTTTATTTTAATCTAAATAAGTTTTTCATTTATAAACTTTTTCGCTTTCCCGCAAGCTTTAGTTAATACACAAACCATTGCGCTTTTCGAGTCGTTCACAGTGCAGACAGCCACCCAGCGAGCTTTAGCAGCCGACACATAGATGGCGCTGGCAAACGAAAGCGATAAGCACACAAATTTGTATGCATTATGTGTTTCTTATTCTTATTATTCTAAATTAAATTAAATTTTTCTAATTATTTAATTATTCACAACCATAAAAATAACAACAATATATTTATGTATTTATGCTAACTCAACAAGAACTCAATCAGGTTGGTCAGTCGTCGCACGCTGACGTAGTTGACCAGCACCAGGTAAGCGTAGCAGGTGTAAATGTACGCCCACCACTGAAAGTGCAGCGGATCCTTTGTCCAGCGACCCCGCTGCCCGGTAACGAACCCGTTCGGCTGCAGCACATGGACGTGATGCCGCTCGGTGAGCAGGCGACGGAACACCGCGCCGCTCAGGTAGACAACGCTCAGCAGCAGAATGAGGCGACGCAGATGCACCAAAAGCAGCGCCATTTCTTGCCACCAACTGTTGAAAATAAATACACAAGTAAGCAATGTATACACGATTTATATATATACTATATATATTTAAGGGCCGTTTAATTTACTGCGAATTTTTGCATTTTTTTCTGGCACGCACTTTTCGCACTTTTCCCGAGTTTGCCCAGCTGAATTTGCCCGAATCTCGCAATCTTATTTTAACTTTTCAGTTCTTTGTTTTCGACAGTTTTGTCGTGTTTATTCGTGCTATTTGCACTCTGCTTTGTCATTTTGTTTTCGTCGCACTTTTCGCTTTTCGCTTTCGATTTTGCAGCTGGCAACACTTTCGAAAGTTTGTCGAATATCGCTGCGGATATTTATATATATATTATATTAAAAGTTTGTTTGATTTTTTTCGAGCTTTTTGGGCGGCTATTTGTATACATTTACCTATTTAAATATTGTTTGGGCATTNGCTGGCAACACTTTCGCCAGTTTTTCGAATATCGCTGCGGATCTTTATATATATATTATATTAAAAGTTTGTTTGATTTTTTTCGAGCTTTTTGGGCGGCTATTTGTATACATTTACCTATTTAAATATTGTTTGGGCATTTTACAAATTTGAAGGAATTTGAAATTCATGGTTTCAAATTTCCAAATTTAATTTTTTAAAGAAATCAGATTTTATGATCAAAAACATATTATAACTATATTAAGTTAGAAAAACTGAAGTTAAAAACCATCTTTTAAGTATTAAAACTTATATATACTCTTGCATAAATATTTATCAGATTTAAAGATCAGTTAAAGATCTCTGGGCACAAGAATTTTGACATAAATACCAAAGGCGAATCTATGTCAGCTGCCACTTGAGGAACGGCCCTAAGAATAACAAAAAAAATTTGCCTCTTCAAATGGCTTTCGGCACTCCAAAAACAAAAAAAAAACAAAAAAAAAAGGCAACCTGCGATTACGTGCATAAAAACTATATAAAACGCCAACGAGCGACTACGTTGCGTATACTTAATGCGTATGCGCAATACTTGAGACGCGGCACTTCAGTCCGCATAACCTTGAATAAAATCCACAAAGAACAAACAAACAACGGCGTCTAACATTGCAACACGCCGCGCAGCGATGTTCGCTAAGCACAATATTTAATTTAAATATTGGCACATCGCGGCCAAAACGCCCCAAAGATGAAAACGGAAAATTATGTTGCAACACCCCCCGAAAAATGTAAACTCACAAGATGTTTAGCCAAAAAGTGATCCGGACGCGTGAGCTTTATGTAAATAATAAAAATTAAAAATGAGGAAAACTATTAACTGCAGTTCGCGTCTGCGTTTATTATTTTTAGCAGTGACACGGATAAATGGAACAATCGACACGCAACGGTTTATTAGCTAAAAAAAAGTCTCAGATTTTCAGACGAAGACAATTTGAGATGAATATAAGATCAGATGAGTTTGTCTGCTGAATATGTTATTGTTTTTTATATTCCTGGTAAAAAGCGATAAAACATATTTATATTCATGATCAACAGGCGGTATATAAGCATTAATATTTGCAGAGTAATAAAAACGGTTTTTTTTTATTTACATTTAAAATTTGCTAAGTAAAAATATGAAAAATTTTAACATAGCTCATCTCTATTTAATTCATTTAATAATCATGCGTTATTCTTAAAACTATGAATTAATTTCGTTCGAAAATTCTCTTAAATATAAAAATATGATTAAATTTTATAGCTGAAAATTATGTGATATTTAAAAAAAACTTGATAAAATGCAAAAGAAGTATTGTGAGCAATTTTAAATCTAAACAAGTGAGAGGGCTCTAGTCGGGGCCGCCCGACTAGGAGATACCCTGCATCCTGCGATTTGTCTTCATAAGCCATTCAAGCCGTTTGCATTCATACACACATACACAAACACATACACACACACACAAATGTTACTTACGCCACACGCCGCACCAAGATCAGCTTTCTAGCTTCTGTAGTTTCCGTAGTTCATACAGACGGACTCACAGACGGACAGACAGACGCACATGTCTAAACTCAACTCGTCGTTTTGATCATGAATATAAATATATACTTTATGGAATTTTATATGCCTGTTATATACATTTTAACAAAATCATTATACCCTTTTTACCCAGTTTCAATGGGTATAAAAAAATTTTTTATTAAAAATATCAGGAACATATGCTTCAAGTATAAAAATCCGTGTAGTTAAGAAATATTAAGCTTATGTTGACATAATTAGAACTTGATGAGAATATGAAATTAAAAAGTTCACTGTAAAAAATATTTTCTATCCATATAAGTTGCAGCTTTAGCTATTAGTCACCTCAAACAAAAAACATTATAATATAATCTTAAAACTATGAATAAAATTTTGTCTGAAAATACTTTTAAATGTATAAATCTAATTAAGTTTTATAACTGAAAAATTTGTAAAATTTAAAAAACAAACTTGATGAAATTCAAAATAAGTATTATGAGCAATTTTAAACATAAATAACATAACATATCTTTTATTTTGGTTTGCTAGAATTTAGGAATATATGTTTCAATTATAAAAATCCGTGTAGTTAAATTTTTAAAATTGTAGCTTATGTTGACATATTTAGAACTTGATTAGAATATGAAATTAAAAATTTCACTGTTAAAAATATAGCTGCTATTTTCAATCCAGACAAGTTGCAGTTTCACCTCAAACAAAAAAAAAAAAACAATTTGAAGACACAATAAACTTGCTCTTATGCCACCAAAAAAATGGTATTGTGTTTTATGATCACGCAAACAAATCGAGCTGGTGGTTTCATCTTCTGTTGCACCGCCCCGCCCCCCCCTATTAATTTTATTAACTAGTGTTTGCATCTTTTCATTGCATAATCTATTGGTGTCGGCGGAGGCCAAACATAAATTACATATTCAAAAAATCGTAGAAATGATTGAAAGGCCTGCGACGCATCGCATTGCTCCCAGTTGACTGTTGCCTGTTTGCTTGTTGCATGTTGCATGTTGCCTGTTGGCTGTTGGCTGCTCCCAGCTGCGAGTGGCGGCTCCCGGTTGCCTATGATTGACCGCTTTGTGTGCACCTCGCTGCTCCCGGGGATTGCCTGGGTCTGACTTTTATGGCTGTCGGTGTATTTTTTATGGCCTGCCCAAAATTCATTTCTAGTTTTGAGGCAATTTTTTTTTCCTTTTTCCATTTCTTTTCATTTAGTTTTGTTGTTTTTTCTCTTTTCGATTTGTTTGCATTTATTTCTGGGGCGGCTGCGTTGGCGTTGCGCTATTGTTGTTGTTGTTGGCGTCTCTCACGCACTGGGAAAATATTTGTGGAAAGCATGCAAAATGCACGCCTGCTGCGGCTCTTTTATTTTTTAATGCCGCGCTGAAAGCTATTTGTATCTGTCGGTCAGATTAGGTTAAGTTGCCCGCCCCGGCGTCAGCCAGCGCATCCATTGCAACCACTGCATGTCTTTCGTCAAAGTGTCGAGCCACTTTCCAACGATTCCCCAAATGCCCATTCCCATTCCCATTCCCTTTCTTTTAGCCCGGCTATTAGCTATTGGATTTTCAGCTTTTCCCTTTTGATTTTCTGGCAATTTACTCGACTTTGTCGCCCATTTTGATTTATGTGCAAGCTTGAGGATTCGCTTTCAGAATGGGTTTTGCTTTTTCTTTTTGGCACATATTTAGTTATTTAGTTAAAATTGAAAACCAAATACTCGTTGAGACATGTGCAGGCCAAAAAGGCATCTTTGTTGCTGAGTTATACCGAATATCTCAATTTTTGAATGGACGTCATCTCAGCTAGCCGCATGCTTCCGGTGAGCGTATACTGTATCTGTGTGTGTGTGTGCGTGTGTGTGTAGTTTTCTGGCCGGCAAAAGTGGCACACAGATCGTTATTTTTAAATGAAGAACAAATATCAGTGCATAGAGCTGCGATTATATACATGTGTCGCTGCTGTTCAGAAGATATGCACAGATATTTACAGCAAATATGTGTGATAAATTAATGACACTTGCTGCTACCGAGGGGAATGAATATATATATATATATATATATATCGTGTGTATATATATATGACGCACTAATGCAGTGCAGCTATTGCTGAAGCAAAGAGTTTGAAGCGAATTCAAGTAAATAAATTTCAAAAAAAAATTATAACTCAATTTCTGATTCAATAGTTAAAAATTTGAGTTGATTAAATATAAATATATTTGTTCAAAAATAAATATATAAATTATTTTATACATTTTCCAGCATATTTTGTCACCCACTTTTTAGATTACTCATTAGTTACTCATGCGCCCAAATTTAGCAGCTTTTTATATATATATTAAAATCAAAATTTATTAAATTTTTGCTTTTATTAATAGACATATTTTGATCGTAATAAATGCAAAATACTTTCAATTTATTTGCTGTCTAAATTTGAAAAACAACAAATATTTTTGTTTCCCTATTTTTTTTATTATTTATTATTTAAAGCTGTCGAAATAAAACACTTTCAGTTGCGATAAAATCGGGCGTTATGCTACATATAGAGAGGCGCACGAATTTTGCCACAGATACGCGTGGCTATATACAAAAAAAAAATAAAACAAAAAAAATTCAATTTTATTTATTTCATTATTGCAATTTACAAACGCAACGAGCCGCGCGCTGAACAGAGAGCAGCAGCAGCAGCAGCAGGCTCGCTGAGAGGCGATCTCTCGACCAAAATACACACATCTGTAGTTATATATATATGTATATATATGTATGTATAAACGCACAAATTGGTTTTGTACACTTTAGACACGCTCGCCGGGAAAAATCTCAGCGCTAGATATTCCAACATCGGGCAGTTTTCCTTTGACAACGCGCCGAGTCGCACGCTGCGAGAAGACGCGAAGAACCACCAAGAAAGAAAGAAAAGCGCGTCGCGTTCGCATGCGACAATTTCTGTGCTGCTTTTGCTAAATTTAAAAATAAATAGCAACAGTTTTTGTTTTTTTTTTTTTTAAATCAGAAAAAAATAAGAAAGATATATATCAGAATCAAAGTAAAGAAGAGAGAAAGTGATGCCGAGTGCAAGAGGAATAAAAAATTCGGAGCGACAGGCACAAAATATCAACGCATAAATAAAACGGTCCCGTGACGTGTCGCATTTGCCTCTGTTGCAGTTGCAGTTGCTCCGTTGCTTCGTCTCCATCCCGCATTCTGAATAGCTTCGCCTGTCGCTCTCTAGACGCTGCGTGGCCGGCGGATTATGTAAAGTGGCGCAAGCCGCGGGCCCGTGCAAAAATACGCACGGAAACTTTTGTTTCGAAATTCGAAATCAAAGTGCTGCAAATGTATCCAATGAATGCGGCTCGCATTTGCAACTCGTCGCGCGGTCTTTGTTCGCCAGTTTTTGTCGCCAGTAAATGTATCTAATTTATTTTGCATCTATTGCAATTGAGCGGCCACCGTGGATGCATCCGAAAGATACGAGACGAGACGTTGTCTAATTGCAAACAGTAGTTAATTTGTCGCGTGTGTGTGTGTGTGTCAGTGTGTGTGTGTGTGTATTGAATTTAATCAGTTGAATTACAAATATTTAAATGCAAATTGCTGCCACTCAAATGAAACATGAAATAATAAAACGAGCTGCTGAAAATGTCATGAATTGTTCAAATTAACAAAGAGATAAAAACAAAAAACAAAAAATAAAAACAAATAAAAAATAACAAGAATAAAATAAAACGCAATTGCTGTGCGAGACGCTTGCCAAAATAACGTAATCAGCATGTCATCCTATCGCAGTTATGTAAGTAAACTTTATGCAGCGCCAAGTATCTGCAACTCTTCAGCTGTATCTGTATCTATTGTATCTGTATCTGTATCTGTATCTGTTTCTTTGTGTATGCAAATTGTTTCAAAAGTTTTTGTTTGCAATTTGCTATTTTGTTTGTTTCTAATTGCCGCTGCGGCCAATGTATTTTATATCTAGTTTACGTCGCATTTCAAAGCACACCCACAGATACACTGCGAAAATTACGTACATAAAAGCAACAAAACGAATCTGAACATATTGTATCTATAAATTTAGTTTTTCCTTTGGGCACTTTTGTTTTCGCCAACTTTTGTTGCTGGCGTGTTCGAGTTGAGTTCAGTTGCGAGTGTTAATGGCCCAGTTCCATGATAAACAATTCTCAAAAAAAAACTTTTGCCTGGCATTTTTGCAAAAACTTTTCAGGTAATTGATTTTTGGCTCTCAATTTCATTCAGAGCCAGGCGAAGGTGTTTCGAAAACAATTTAAATGTTTCAGAGAATCAACAGACAATGTTGGATTGTGATCGTATATCATTAAAGCTGAAGTTTTGTGATTTACGAGTGGATTTTTTGGGGAATGATGGTTCAGATTGGAATTAATAAGTAATTTTTGTGAGTGAGATAGAATAATAATAGATTAAAAGTTAAACAAATAAAAGATAAGTTTAACAACAAAACAGATAAGATTATAGTAGACGCTGGCTATACAGGAATATATTTAAATCGTCCAGTAATTAAAACCAGGCACTAAATTTAGAATTGAACGTTTTATTTTTGGAAATAATTTAGCTCTGCACTCGCAATTGCAATTGCAAAATTAATTCTCCATTTAAATGAGATAAAAGTTTTGGAACGTTTTAAATAAAATTAAATAAGTAAATTAAAAGATTGTGATAAATGATAAACATGATCATGCTTTTGCTAAGAAAAACATAAAAAAAATATTTAAATAATAAATCAATCAACAATAGTCGAGTAATTAGATCGTTTCGATATTTGATTCTTAATACTGTATATATATATAAAATTTAATGCGAACTATTCAAAATCTTAAATATGTCACGATCTCCTTTTTTTATTTTTGGGGAAACGTGTTTATGTGACCTTTTGGCGCTCGCTAAATTCTGGAGCTGTAAATCAATTAAAGATTGCGCCTAAACCGATTCAAAACCAATTTATGTGCCCAACAAGTTTCTGCTTTTCTCAGTCTCCCGATTTGGAGGCTGTCTATATTTAGTTTAGTTCGTTTCTAAAAATGCTCCGAAAAGGGAAGAAAATAATTTTTTATGATTGTGTCGTTTGTAAGTTTTCGTCTCGTTGTTGCCACATTCATTCGTTTTTCCTACGATTCCTGCCGCTGTCATCTTTTATGGCCCGAAGGAAGTTGTAAATATTTATGGGACGCATAAACTTAAAAACTTGAATTGTGTAGAAGAAGGAGTGGAGTGGTTGGTGGTTGGTGGTTGGTGGGGGGAGGGGTGGTTTGCACCACCTAATTAATTAACAAAGTGTGAATTTAAATACAATTTGTTGTACAGGAACTTAATGGAAAATGTGGGAGGCTGTGTGGCAGTTAACAGTTGTTTCTCGAAGCTATTTGAAAGTCGGTTTTCAGTACACAATATGCCCAGACGTCGTCGACCCCGTTGCAAGGTGAAACCGTTGATAGCGCTGCGCACAGATGCCGGCGACAGCGAGCCCAGCCAGGAGGATCAGCTGGAGAGCAGAAGCGACGATGTCGATGCGCCCGCCGAGCATCACGATGTGGCGCCGGCGGCGGTGCCATCGAACGCCGACTGGGAGTACAGGCTCTTCCCGGAGCTGCACAATCAGTTGCCCTGCCTGCCGACATTCGCCGATATCTTTGGCCAGCACTCGGACGTCCTTTTCCAGGAGACTGCGCCGGCCGCTCTGCCGGAGTCGAGCGGATCTGGGTCGCTGTTGTCAGATATTTTTGGCATAAACGGGCTGGTTGCCAATTTGCGCGCCACGCGGAACAATGCGAACACTGTCCAGCTGGTCACCGGCGAGGATCTGACCACGTTCGGTCTGGATCTGGCCAGCCAGGGTGACATCTACGTCCATTTCAATGGGCCGTTCACACAGCAGCCGGCGGGCCGCAGCTCCGCCAATTGCGCCCTGGAGCTGGGCATGCGGGGCATGCGCGATGCCATGGACAAGTATCCGACAAGGCCGCCCGTTTGGGAATCGTTTGTGCCGGAGACGAGGAATCTGGGGCTGCTGTTGCCTGTGCCGAAGGTGTCGCAGTCGCCACACAAAAAATCTGCCTAGTTTTGATGTCAATGTGGCAACCCTTCAAATTGCTGTTCTCTTGTTTTGGTTTACAGTCAGCCAAACACACATTTTGGCCATCAATTAAACATCCACACATTCACCCTTTTAATATATTATATATAATATATTATAATTACAAACAGAGCTGACACCACCACGAAACCAAAACAATCCAAGAACTAAGTGCAATAGATGATTTTAATTTTTTTCGTTACGGATATTCCTCTCTATTTTTTATACCACCCGGATCAGATCACTTCCCTTTTGGCATTCCCTCTTTTCCGTTGCTTGTTTCCCCTCAGAAATATAAAACGTATATTTTTTTAATTCCCATCTATTGCAATTCCTTTCTTTCTTTCTGTTTGTCTAAAATATCAGAAACAAAAGTAATTTTTCTATTTGTCCATCATGATGTGAAGAACAACAAAACCAATTCTCAGAGAGCCAAAAAGGTCAAAAATTGACAAAAATTTTGATAAGTAAAGCATTCGAATCAGTAGCTCCCATATTTCTTACTTTCATAACTTTGCCAAAACTGAACCGATTTTCGTGTTTGTTGGCATTTTATTCATGAATTGTCATTTATATTAATTCTGTATTCAAAATATATCCAGTTTCGAAAATAAAATTTTTTCGAATTTTTTGTCAAAAAATCACAAGGGTCCCCCCTTACTCATTTTCGAAAAAATTTTTTTTTCAAAACTTAAAATTGCGATTTAGCATTTTTAATCGATTATATTTATCACAAAAACCATTAAAAACAACATTTGAAGTGATTCTGAGGGGGTCAAAATTTTGGTCAAAAATCATGCCAAAATCGACAAAAATTTTGACATGTAAAGCTCTCGAATCCATAGCTGCCATATTTCTAACTCCCATAACTTTGTCAAAACTCAACCGATTTTCATGTTTGATGACATTTTCGTCATGAATTGTCATCTATATTAATTCTGTAATCAAAATATATCCATTTTCGAAAATAAAATTTTTTCGAATTTTTTGTCCAAAAATCACAAGGGTCCCCCCTTACTCATTTTCGAAAAAATTTTTTTTTCAAAATTTGAAATCGCGATTTTTTATTTTTAATCGATTATATTTGTCACAAAAACCATTAAAAACAACATTTGAAGTGATTCTGAGGGGGTCAAAATTTTGGTCAAAAATCATGCCAAAATTTACAAAAATTTTGACATGTAAAGCTCTCGAATCCATATTTCTAACTCCCATAACTTTGTCAAAACTGAACCGATTTTCATGTTTGATGGCATTTTAGTCATGAATTTTCATCTATATTAATTCTGTATTCAAAATATATCCATTTTTGAAAATACAATTTTTTCGAATTTTTGGTACAAAAATCACAAGGGTCC
>SCDT01005193.1:0-11214 GCA_004143765.1 Drosophila melanica
GAACAATAGCGAGTCAATTAGTCCTTAATTTGATTCATTTCCTTCCTTTGCACAATTATAGAAAATATGTTTTGAGGTCACAGAACCAATAAGTTTAAAAGCACATATGCACTTAATCAATACTTTTTTTTTTGTCGTTGTAAGCACGCATGCTATTTTTTATGTTGATTTCAAAAGCGTATGATGATGGATCTATTTACGATGTGTTCTTTTTTAGGAGATAGAGCTTATAGGCATTTTACTACAATAACAATGCTTGTGATATAAAAGCGCCTGTATATATAAGTAAATGCTTAGATGATGTTTTTATAATGTCAATACTGGAATATATATACTAATAGCATTGAATAGCATGGGATATAACAAGGGTGCATTTGGTGAACTGATTTTGTTGATTCGTTACTCTTGCAGAGACAGTTAAAAACTTTTGCTCAACTATCATTTGATAAATCTAAGTAATTAGGTAATTGTATAAATGTTAAACAATTTTAATAAATCTTAATAAAACTAAAAACTTATGTTAATTTATCTTGTGTGTTGTATAAAAATTAAAATTTTAATAATACCTATTAGGTAAAATATTATTATTAATTTCATTCAATTGAATTTTTGGTTTCCAACTTTATGATGAAATATTTCATTTTTTAAATCAATCTTTAAGCTTCTCAAAAATAAAAATCTCTGCAAGGAGGCTTTTTAATCGGAACACCGAAAATATATATATTAGACTTCAATATTTGGACAGTGTATATGAGATGTGAATACTTTTCTGGGTGTGGGAGTGCCGTTTGAAATGAGCTTTGCTACTTTTGGTTATGAAAAAAAGAACACAAAACTCAGAAAAAGAAGTTAAATTTTCGGTTGTTGTCAAGTTGTTTTTTTTTTTTATTATTTATTTGGGTCTTAGGAGTATTAGCTACCTGCTGATCCATCACACCCATCTGCGTGAGCGGAACATCCAGCACCCGGCTCTCCTGCATAACATTGTTATACATACATATATATATATATATATATTTATATTTAAAATATGTGTGATTGACGATTTCACGAGATTGATTATATTAAACTTGTTACCTAAACATTGGGTTGTGTGTTGATCTAGGTGTGAGTTGTTTTCATTTGAACAACATACATTTTTTTTTAAGTGACATTTGAAGCTATTTGGACGAAAATTTAGGAAACTTTTGAAACTAAATTTTTTTAAGCATGCAATTTTCTGAATTTCTTGTTCCATGTATGTGTGAGTATTAATGTGTGGTGGTGTGTTGCTAGTGTGTGTGTGTGTGGGTGTGTTTGTTAGTTGCCATTTGACTGACAGCGATAGAGGGCCCTTTTCACAATGGTTTCTGGTTAACTACGAATTCATCACACACTTTCCAATATAATAGAATTATAAAGCATACGATTATAATTAGCATCCAATTACACATAATTAGTACACAAAGTATCTTTACATGTATCAATGTTAATGTTAGATTGAAATTCGCAGTGTGCACTTACCCTGCTCCTGCTTGGTCTTATCAACGGTCTGGCAGGCAATGCGCCATTCCTGCAGTTCCGGTGATGGTATCAGGCCCGCCGATCCGCCCACCGTATCAATTCTTGCCTGCCACCAGTGATGGTCGTCCTTGCTGATGATCTAAACAGCACAATTGTGATCCATCATTAGTGGAAACCCGAAATGCAATTTGCGGTTTCTTAATGCGCCTACCTGCAGTATGTCGCCCACTTGGAATGCAATGCCCGCCTGGGCGCAGGGTATAAGCTCATCATCCAGCGGATTGTAATCGAACTGTGCGCGAACAAAAATCTGCGCAGGTTGAGAATGAAAAGAAAAGGGAAAAACGCAGAGTGAAAAAAGAAACCTTTTAGTTGCTGACAATGCTATTGAAGTTCCCTCATGCCATTGTCAGCCTAACCACGGACCACGACCAAAGGATTTGCTTTTAAACTAATATATGCCTGACAGCAACAGAGACAACAGAATGAGGACACGCAAAACCCATTTGGTTATGCTTGTTATTGATACTGCTGATGCTGATGCTGTGCTGTTGCTGTTGCTGCTGTTGTTGGTCGGTAGCCATGGTTATTAAAAAGCATTTTAATTGAATTCTAATTAGAGGACCCTACTTTGATGCAAATGCAAATGTTAATGTTTATGCATGTATGTGTACGCTAATGCATTTTTGTCTGTGCATGCAAAGTGGTGAATTGCATTGTAGTGAATTGCATTATGTTTTACAAATCGATTTGTTTGAAACTGATACTTACAAGCACTGGAGCGGGTCTTATCCTGAAAAGCTGCATGTTCAGGTTGCAACGGAGCAGTGAAAATCGAGTAGGAGTAATGTTAATGGTCAACAAAATAATTGCCACATGAATTTAACAGGCATCAATTGCACAAACTGTGCATTGATGCATCCACTGATTTGTTCAATGATAGTGTGCTTTATGNGCATGTGCAGGTTGCAACGGAGCAGTGAAAATCGAGTAGGAGTAATGTTAATGGTCAACAAAATAATTGCCACATGAATTTAACAGGCATCAATTGCACAAACTGTGCATTGATGCATCCACTGATTTGTTCAATGATAGTGTGCTTTATGCTCAATGGTATTTTACAATTAACTTACGTAAAATTATCAAAGCGAACAAAATCAACTCAACATTATCGGCTTTTAATGAATTTCCCAAATTAAATAATTGATGCTAATCAACGTTTTTAGCCAAAGCATAAGTTTATAACTACGCAAATCAAGTGCAGCGACCAGAAATTAATTAAACAATAAATAATTTGATAATGAAAAGCTTTACCGCTTGTGCTGTTTGCTTAACATTTTAATTGACTTAATCAACGTTTTAAATCCCTAAGTAACAAATTATAGTAAATGCTTAAAGCTGTGTAAGAACTTGTTTTAAATTTATCAAAATAAACATACACAGAAATCTGTCACACTTGATTGACGGCTGTCTTCGGGGGAAAAAATAATATTTATCTAAATCAATTGAAATTGAAAAGCCACAAAAAATGATTTTTTTTTTTTGTATATAAAAAACGTTTATCCTGCTACATTATTTATTATGACAGCAGACAATAATCACGAACTCAATATATATTTCGTTATGTAAGAAACACCAAAATGATTACAAAATTCAACAGAGAGATTTATTACTATAAAATAAAAACGCAATGATTTAAAAAACAAACTAAGTGATAATGAATTTTTTAATGAGTTCTATATTGAGGAGCTGTACTATTCAAAAAGAAGTAAACAAACAGAGAATACCAATAACTGACTTACCTCACAGGGGGGTGGTGCGCTACGGTAAGAAGGAACTATTTTGAAGGTAACGGAACCGCGTGCCTCGCGCTGTAAAATATAAAAGACAAAAAGGGAAAACACTTGGCAACGGAATTTCGTGCTGAGAGCAGAATTTTCAGCTTACCAGCATTCGTTGCAATTGGCCCACCGACTGATGCTGCACCGGCTGCCCATTGATCTCCCGAATCTCGTCGCCCACGTGCAGTGTGGCCTGCCTGTGAATCATGCCGCCGTGCATGATGCGCGCCACAATGCAGCGTCCGTCCTCGGTCATTTTCAGCGTGATGCCCTGCAGCGAGGAGGTAAATTTGAGTAACTCGGGCCAATTGTTGTTGCAAATTGGCTTACCATGGGCTCGTCAGTGTTCTTCTGGAATTGCACGAGACGCACGCGTGTCACATGCTGCAGCTCGCCGCCCTCAACGTTGTCCAGCTCGTCGCCATTGAGATAGGGCACCATCGGCGGCGGGGTGACGCGCAGCGCCTCCTCGCCATAAACATCCCGGGCGACAACATCGTGTGTATGCAGCAGTGCCTGGCGAGCAACAAAACAACAACAACAAGTTCGTTAGCCTTTTAAGGGTCTTGGCTTTGGCCGAGTAAAGGCGACCGAAGGCGGCACTCAAAATTATGGCCTGCAATTAAGCTGCCAGTTATTATGCGGCTAAAAGCCATTACAAAGCCACTTTCTGTGGAAATTAAATTTCCGATTTGCTATGCCTCGCTCATATATCATAACCCAACACACACACACACACAAATGCGCCCGCCCTGAGACACGGGTTCAAGCCCCGTCAAACGCCCACACAACTTGTTTACAACATTAACTGGCAACATTTGTTGCCAAGACAAAACAAAATAAGAACAAAAAAATAGAAAGCCGCCCATTTTCGAAATGCCGTTAAAGCGCCGGCGACGACAGCGACGACAGCGACGACAAAGGCACGCACGTGAACCGCATGAACTCAAACTCAAACCCAAAACCAAACCCGAATCCGAGCCCAGCAGCGTCCCTCCCCAAAAAAAGGAACTACAACAACAACGAAAATCAGAAAAATTTATTGCCAGCGCTCAAGTGCAGCAGTCTCTGCTTCGGCCCCAGTCGCTGCCCCAGCCTAAGAGAGCAACGGCTTGACTTTATACAATTTCGTTTTTAATAAATTATGTTTAATAACACTTTGAATATGCTGCGAAATTAATTTGTGCGGGGCCCCCGACAAAACCGCAAGATAACAAGCCAGGGCATCCACAGCTCAGTGTTCATGATATACACACAGACAAACACACACACACACAAAAAACACATCATCGTACTGGCAGGACCTCGACTTAGCCAGCTATGGGTCATAAAAAAGGATTTTACTGCGTGCCCATGCTGTGTCGCTTGTAGCTGTTGTCGCACGCACTCGCCCATCTAAAAACCTGCATACACACGCTTATACGCATTATATATACACACTTTGATATGTACATATACATATGCTAAGTATAGCTAGTCCATGTCAGCGCTTTTGTGGGTGGCTCCATAAAAAAGAACGCAATTTTCAACGTTGATGATTACTCAATGCCACAAACACACACCAACACACACACACACACACCGACGCAGACGCAGACACCCACATAGAGGCACAACAGGCACGTACGCAGCAGTCTCGGTTACACGCCCACGCAGTTGCACGTTTCATTTCCGCCACAGACGCTGGCGCTGACGCCGCTTCAACATTACAAAAGCCACCGCAGTTGCCTTTTAGTTGGTCTGTCAGTAGTTGGACTTATATTTGCTGACAGCCGGTTGGGTGGATGGGTGGTTATTGCAAGCAATATTTTTCGTTGCTCGCTTTTAGGCGCTACTTAAAAGTAAATTGGCTTTTTCGCTGCCATTCTCCATCTGCCTCCCCATTTGATTCCTTTTGCAAAACCTAAGCTGCTTTTATACACCGTCACCGTCACCGTCCCTGTCACAGTCACAGTCACTGGCAAAATCACAATCACCGTCACTTGGCATTCACTTCGTCCAAATATCCGCAATGCCGGAGTGCATAAATATTTCATTATGCTTTTAACATACTGCGATTTGCTGCCAGTCCGCAAAAGTAAATCATAATATGAATTTATTTTGGTATGTGGCCTACACGTAGTTACCGCATTTGTTATTGATAGGTTGATTGAGTTTGTGGATTTGTTTGTCAACTCAACATAATCGATTTGAGCCAACAAACAAATGCTTTATATGTTGTGCCATTGATTGCATAATTCCTACTGATAAAACGTTAATATCCAAATAGCATAGCAAATGCTCTGAGAAAGCGAACTTGTTAAGCCGAATAGACTAAATTAATTTGATATATAAACTTGACTAAAGCCGCTTTTAATTTTATTATTTTATCCGCAGTCATTGGCGGTCCTCCCAATTTAAATTCTTTTAACTTTAACCTTTATTGCTTGTCTTCGATCCAATGTATTGTTTGTTTCAAAGAATCAGGGGTAAACCTGCTACAAATTGGAAAACATTATATATGAAAACTAAATTCTGTTTTCACAGGTTTCCCTGTTTTTTAATTTATTTGAATAGTTCCGTACCTGAGGTAAAACTTCAATTGGTATTAAAAACAAAATTCACACAAAGCAATAAATATTCCATTACTATTATTCAAAGAAAAAATACAAAAGCCACAGAATTTAATTGAAGCCGTGCGGGTATTTAAAAATATAAATATTACCCATGGAAACAAAGTTCGAGAAAAAATGTGTGCAATATTTACAAATTACTCATTTTTCATTGCATAATAATAAGCCACCTCCCCAAAGAATTTGTTTAAAAAACACAATAAAATAACTGGTAAGGTTTATAGAAATACACAATTATATTTACGCGTTCAAACGAACAAACAGCTTCGCGTAATTAAAACCTGTGCAACAATTCAGAAAATATTTTCAATTTTGGTTTTTCCACAGCCTTTTTTCTCCGATTTTTTCACATTGAAATTGCTGTCAATCGAACTTTCCTATCCAATTATCGAAAACTTTTATCAGTTTATCATTTCGAAAAAAAAAAATATCTTAAAGAGCTTAGTGAACTGACATAAACGAGCTGCCCGTCCCACAGTCCCCATTCGTTAGCCACCCGCCGCAGAAAATTCGACTAAATAAATGGCTAATACAATTTCGGAAAACGAAATTACGTACTTGGAATAAAATTTGCTGAACTTGGCAACTATTTAAATATGGCAGCAGGCGTATGAAACTGTACGCGCTTGGAACGATGGCGAACGGGAGAGGGGAGGGAGATCATGTAAATGGCAGTTGATGATGCTGGCTAACTGGTTGGTTGCCGGCTGGTTAGCTGTGCAGCCGCCGGAAGTAAGTGGTAAACAACGTAATCTGATTTCAGTTGAAGCACGCCTCCCGGCACGCCCATTGGCCAAGCGACAGCCCATAGTTAACACCAAGTTGTTGGACCAATAAAACGGTAAATTTAATAAACGCTTGACAGGCGAAAAGTTGAGCAGTTAGGTTTAATGCCTCATTAGTCGTCGCCAGTGCCCCGACGCTGAATCTGAATCCCGAGCTTGTGACATTGATAGCCAACGCCAGCGTCAGCAACAAAGTTTTGGGCCAAGTCAACACACACAAACACAAACACTCACACACACACACACACACACTGAATACAAATATGTTCAGCTGGTACGTGTGCTTGGCCCGCAGCTGACTTTGATTTTCATGATTAATACTTAAGTGCTTGTTAAAGTTTTACCAACACCCATCCACACACACTTTCGGTCAGCGGCTGACACCCGCTGTCACCCCTGCAACCCGCTGCCCAACGAGGCGCAGCATATGTAGATGTTAGTTTACGGTATGGTTGCCTGATACCAAACAATCCCCAGCTCCATGCTTGGTTGTTTACTTGTGTGAACTTTGCTGAGGCAGCAGCAAAACTCAGCCAAAAACGACTTAAGACCCTTGCTAACAGTGTTGAGCAACAGCTTGGCCCACAAACACAAAAAAAAAAAGCCAAATTCTTTTTAAACGCGAAAGAACTTTTTTGTGTCGTTTTTCATAATTTTTGGTTGAGTATAATATCAGTTTTACAAGCTTGAAACTTTTCACTCAGAAAATTTGCATGTAAATTCTTGGCTGTAACTCTGACAGTTTAGTAAAACACACAAGTCTAGGCTTTTAGACAGTTTTTACGACTCCCCTGTGATAACCCACAAACTATGGTGGCCTTTTCTAGTTGGGCTAAAGAAATATTTGAAAACAATTCAGAGCATTTTTCTGTGAGTGATTTGTTTTTAGAAAACAAAANCCCACAAACTATGGTGGCCTTTTCTAGTTGGGCTAAAGAAATATTTGAAAACAATTCAGAGCATTTTTCTGTGAGTGATTTGTTTTTAGAAAACAAAAGGAGAATTGCATATATGCAAAATAAATTTGTTCGTTTTTTGTGTTGGTTAATTAAAGATTCTGGCACAGCACTGCCCGTAAGGAATAGCATTCATTTTTTATTATTTCTTTCTGCTATTCATATAACAATTCAATATATTTGCAATAAAATGTAGCTAACAAGCAGCTAAATGAACAACACTATTGTATTAAACTGCATTGTTGCTGGCATTTTATGTCCANCATTCCTTTTTTTATTCTTTCTTTCTGCTATTCATGTAACAATTCAATATATTTGCAATAAAATGTAGCTAACAAGCAGCTAAATGAACAACACTATTGTATTAAACTGCATTGTTGCTGGCATTTTATGTCCATGGGCGGTGGCTATTGCCTGGCCATTTTATCAGCATTGAACTGAGGAAACACCACCGAATGGCAAACAAACCAACGAACGAACGTACAAGCCACAATAACCTCACATCGACCGCAAGAACCTTATTTGTTGGTTTTAATAATTACATAGCACTGGCTGCAACAACAACGGCAACGACAACAACTTTGCAGCGGCGATATTACGCTCTTTAATATGCCAGGCCACACTTCAATTACACACGTACATAATGGGTGGTTGGGATGTTCGGTCTTCACGTGGCCATCGGAATCCGAAAGCTGACACAGTGGCATCAGCTACAGCCGCAGCGGGCTCCATTAGGGACTGCTACCGTCAACCGGGTGGACGCTGACAGCTGAATCATCTGGATTAATGCCGAATTTTAATTAGTACAACGTGCAGCCAACGAGGCACCCACCAAGCCAGCCAGGCAGACAGAGAGACAGACAGACAGCCAGCCAGTCAGTCGGCCAGTGGGTGAGTCAGTTAATCTTATGGTCTGGTCCGCACGTTTTATTGTGGTTTTGCCGCTCCAACAACTGACATCGCCCCTTGTTTTCATAGTTTTGACACTTGGCGCCTTATCAGTGCTCTTGCAGCGACCGATGTGAGCAGCTTAAAAACGCACAAGTTCTGTGAAATCAGAAGAGAGCAGCCACACACATACATACATACATCATATGAACATACGTAAGCATCCACACAACCCACATGGTCGCCACAGCATGGGCTAATGAGCACGCATCATATGCATGATTAATTCGCAAAATGAAATATTCTTCCAGGTTGTTTCTTGACATGAACCAGGCGCCTGTCAAGCTGTCAGTTTGAGTGCTCAGAATGGCAGCGGCGTCGTCGGCGGCCGTGCTGCCAACTCTGTTTGTGACGTCTGATAAGCTGGCAACCAAACGAAACACCACCGTCAGCAGAGTAGCAATGAAAATAACGTAAACCAACCAACGACAACGAGAAAAAAAAGAACTTATGAAAGAAACTTTACACTCACTTTCGAGGCGCAAGTTGAACGATTTTCACTTCCGTTTACCCGTGATGCTTTCGGTTATCCCAGTTGCTAGGCTGACAACCACCGAGACACAGTCTTACAGTTAACATTGGACTCCATACACAACATTCACCGTACGACTATGTCACGGTAATTGAGCGACGACTCCCTGTCCTTAGCCCTTTTCGACGCTGGCGGCAATACATCCTGTCTATTAGTTAGCGCGCCATTTTATTCAGCCAGCCCGACTGACTATATATATGTACAAGCAAGTAGTACATCATCGTACATCAATGTACCTGCACATCGATTGACGCAGGTAATATGCTCCGTTGCCTTATCAGTTGAACAATGGGTCTGGCGCCGTTGTGGTGCTGTCATCTATATCCTGTGCACTCTATCTGAGCCCCATCTATCCCGCATCCCGCGCAACCCACAGCCCGCATCTCTGCTGTCAGTGCTGCCGGGCGCAAATCATTCAATTCTGATGCCAGGCATGGACAAAAATCGACAAAAAAAAAAACTAAAAGTTTCAAATGATAAAAGGCAAAATATTACCTTGTTAGTTGCGGTTGTTATGTCGGTTGCTTGCAAATCTGCTTATTATTACTGGCAGGCAAACATACACACCTAGAAGGCAAACATTTCCGTTGCTTGTTTGTGTGTGTGTGTGTGCATTATGCACTTATCAGCCTCGTCTATCTACGGTGCGTCAACTTCTTCCTGTTGTTCGATAGACAATTGAATGTTGTTGAGGTGTGGGCAAAGAAGTCGGGTCATAACAACCACAACCACAACCACAACACACACACACACACACACAGGCACATACGCACTCATATGTGACGAATCTGACAATTTCTAATCTCTTTTTCACTCTCCCTCTTTATTCGTTTTGGTGCACACACACACACACACACACACACATACATTGGGCCCACTTACGGCATCATTTTCATTCGACGCCTGTTGGTTAGGCAACACTTTTTTGCACATTATTTCAATACTGTCCACATTTCATGTTTTTATATTATACATATAGACTTTGTAGTCTTTTGTGTATACATATGTTTGTTATATATATATTTATATATATATACTTGTACTTTCTTTCATTGAATTTCAACTGGAGCAACAACGCGGCGTCACAAAGGGCGATAACTGAGTTTTGTAACAAGTAAACTAATTATTTTTCGACTTTTTTTTCTGTGTCAGTGGTTGCAAGTTGTTTTTGTTGTGCTTCTTGGGTGCTCGCCTTGAGAAACTTAGCATTTGTATGTGTGGGTGTTTGTGTGTGTATACAGGCGCTACTAAATTGCAAAATAATGTACACACTTGGCGTTGTAATCGCCATTGTTGTTTGATGTTGTTGGAACTGCCTCTAACTGCTTGTTCATGCCATTGTGCTTGTTCATCATCATCAACAGCAACGGCAACAGCAGCGTCTGCCCCATTATGAGTGTGTGTACACACATATGTGTTATGTACACACACACACACACACACACATGCGATGAAGGCAAGTGCTTGTGTCTTTTGCCTTGCCTGCGCAATTAACGCATTCAGAAATGAAGAGTGTCAAGGCAAGCAGCCAGCTGAGCCGGTCTGTCTGTCATTTGGTCCATTTGTCTGTTCGTCAGCTGGGCATATTTTCTTATTTTGGGGCCAACTCAAGCCAATAATGAAGCAGCATAATAAAGTTATCAATACCCAACAAGAACACACACACACACAAGCATGCGAAGGAGAAGTTCTTTCCAGCTTTGAAGTTTTTTTGAAACTTTTCACGTCAGCTAAAAAGCTGACAAGTTTTAGCGACGTTCAAACGGAATATTGCATCGGTCCAAGTGCATATAAGAGGCTTAGAGACAGCAATAAGCCATTAAAAATATGAATATAAATATTATTCCCCACACGTACACGTACATTAAAACTTGAAAATTCGGAATTCGTAATTACTTTGCATATTTTCATCTCAAAATTAAAATTGAAATTGAAATTCGTTTGCAGTTGGTTGAGCATGAAAAGCATTAAGGTTTCATATTGCACAAAGCAAAAATTTATCAAGCAAATATTTCCTTACGCTCATAGAACTATGTT
>SCDT01005233.1:489-11276 GCA_004143765.1 Drosophila melanica
TTGCGTTCATACGGACAGACGGACAGACGGACGGACGGACAGCAAGACGGACATTGCACAAAACCAATATACTCTTTTCACTTTGTGAACGAGTATAACAAAAGCTGTCTGTACCATGCAACTAATTTCAAAGACTTTCGAGAAAAAATTAAAATTTATGTGAAAATAAGAGCGACTCAAGTGATCAAGCCAAAAAATAAGTTTTAAACTAGTCCTATAAAATCCGAGAGACGTTGTTTTAAATGTGGCAGCAACCACATTGCGAAAGATTGCAAAGAGACTGGTGTTAAATGTTTAAATTGTAACCAGATAAGCCATAAAGCGAACGAATGCAAGGCGAAAGATGGAAGAAAGGATTTGAAAAAAGAAATATCGAACATGCAGCAACTTTCTGAGAATGTTTATAATCGAGCTTTTTAGAAAATTGAAATAGGTAATAAGCATATGACAGCGTTGTTCGGTTCTGGCAGTGACATTTGTACCATCAACGAAAAAGTATACAGGCAGATTTACCCAGTTGTCTTGAAAGCAGATATCAAAGAGCTGATTGGAANGTTCGGTTCTGGCAGTGACATTTGTACCATCAACGAAAAAGTATACAGGCAGATTTACCCAGTTGTCTTGAAAGCAGATATCAAAGAGCTGATTGGAATAGGAGGCAAGGAAATCTATACTTTGGGTTCATTTAATGTTGCCACTAAGTTAGACAGTGTATCACTAGAAATGTATTTCCATGTTGTACGTGACGAGGAATGAAGCCGTAATTGGGTGTGATGTACTTGATTTTGTTAGTGCAACCAAAGTTGCAAAAGGTGTATTTTTCAGTTCAGTCAACAAAGATAGTTTTGACGGTAATTTTGCGTTGGATCGTCGCGAGCTAAAGTGCACTCAACATAGTGTTAAGCAAACGGTCAGTCCTTCGGGTGCATGTACAGCTATTGCTGAGTTGACAAATACTTTTTCACAGCTACTGTCGGCAAACATAATCGAAGAGTTTTTACCAGAAGTAGATTTGTTTCACTTGAATAACAACTTGAAGTCAGAGGTGGCAGAAACAATAAAAAGTTACAAGCCGTTAAAACCAGAAATCAGCCCAGTTGAAATTAAGATATTATTGACGGATGAAGTACCAATCCGCCAAAGACCCAGACGCTTACCGTACACTGATAATGAGATAGTCGATAAACAGATCAGCGATTGGTTAAAGGAGGGAATAATTCGTCATAGTGTTTCTGAATACGCTTCAGCTGTTGTGCTAGTCTCAAAGAAGGATGGTTGTAAGAGACTTTGTTGTGATTACAGAACTGGATTTGTCAAATGGGTTCTTTCATGTTCCCGAACATGAGGCTTCTCGTAAATATACCTCGTTCGTGACGCAGAATGGCCAATACGAATTCTGTTTCGTACTATTCGGGATATCCAACTCCCCAGTTCTAAGACCATTGATAGATGACGGCACATTAATTTTGTATATGGACGACATCATTATTCCGTCGAAGGATGATCAAGAAGGTCTTGAGAAGTTACGAAGAGTGTTGTGTCTTGCAGAAACTTCAGGTTTGTGCATAAAGTGGGAAAAATGTCAGGTGTTACAGCGGAAAGTTAATTTTCTGGGGTACATAATCGAGAATGCGATAATAAGGCCATCTAAAGAGAAGACTTCGGCAGTTGATAACTTTCCCGTTCCGCGAGACAAGAAACAAGTTCAGCGCTTTTTGGGATTAACTTCTTATTTCCGTCGATTTGTTAAATATTTTGATACCGTTGCTAGACCGTTGACAAATTTGATGAAGAAAAATGAGTCTTTTAAAATGAATGAAGAAGAGTTAGCGGCGTTCAATTAGCTGAAAGTCTATTTATCATGCTCACCGGTGCTGACGTTATTTGATCAGAAAGCTACTAGAGAGGTTCATTGTGATGCGAGTATACGGAGCTATCCTTTTACAGAAAGACTCAGAAGATCAGTGTTTCCACCCAGTAGAATATATGAGCCGCAAGACAACGCCAGCAGAAGAAAAGTATCCATCATACGAGCTAGAGGTACTCGCTATAGTACACGCCCTAAAGAAGTGGAGAGTTTATTTGCTTGGGAAAAGGATAAAAATAATAACTGACTGCAACGCATTTATGACATCGAGCATCGTTCAGGAATCAAAATGAAACATGTCGATGCCTTGAGTAGAGTCCATTGCCTATTGTTGCAGGATTCCCTAAGACATCGAATACTGCAGGCTCAGCGTCAGGACGAATGGATATCAGCAATTTGTAAAGTTTTAGAGACAAGTACTTACAACGATTACTATCTGAAGTATGACATTTTGCACAAGGATCCGATTAGAGAGTTGATTGTTATACCTTCAAAGATGGAAAGCGAAATAATAACCACTGCTCATCGCCAAGGACATTTTGGTGTCAAAAAGACTATCGACTTAGTACAACGCGAATATTTTATTCCAGAGTTAGCAGGAAAAGTTGATAGGATCGTGAAATCTTGTATAGAGTGTATAGTTAGCGACGCTAAGTATGGAAAGAAAGAAGGATATTTGAATACAACCGACAAGTCTGATGAGTCTTTGCAAACCTATCACATTGATCACATTGGGCCCATGGAGTACAAAGAGTACAGGAGCAGATGAGGTTGTTGACTGATTGCAGAAACCGTCTGAAGTATTTGGAAATCCTAGACGTGTGATCACAGATAGAGGTACTGCTGTCACTGCTGAAGTTTTCGAGAAATTTTGCAAGGAGAATAGTATGCAACATTTACTAATAGCGACAGGAATGCCACGTGGTAATGGTCAGGTCGAGCGAATTAATAGGACTGTTATTACCCTGTTAACTAAACTTTGCGCAGAATACCCAAAAGCCTGGTACAAGCACGTCGGCAGGGTACAGTTGTTTATAAATTCCTCTCCTCCAAGAAGTACTAAAATATCACCATTCAAGATANGCGCAGAATACCCAAAAGCCTGGTACAAGCACGTCGGCAGGGTACAGTTGTTTATAAATTCCTCTCCTCCAAGAAGTACTAAAATATCACCATTCAAGATACTGACGGGAATGAATATGAGAACTAAGTATGAGAGTGACTTAGAAAAGCTTGTAGAAGAAGAGTACCTTGTAGAGCTGCAGCAAGAGAAAGAGAAAATAAGAAAAAAAGCTAAGGAGAACATAGCACAAATTCAAGAGGAAAATCGCAAGTCATTCAACAAGTCCAGAAAACCAGAAAGAGAGTATGAAGTAAATGATATGGTCGCCATTAAAAGTACACAGTTTGGAGCCGGATTGAACTTAAGACGTGGCAGGTACCTAGTCGAGAAAGTTGGAAATAGTGAAGGTCCTTTAAAGACCAACACCGTAGCAGAGTATATGAAAATGTGGTCCCAATCATTCGGGTGGAATGATGAATTAGGACGGCCGAATGTAGGATTGCCTACCCTGAGAAAGGCAGACGATGTAAGACTATCGATAGGAGTTTAATGCTAGAGCTCGATAGTAAAAGCAGGCAGAGTAAGAATTCGACTTGAAGAGGAAAGACATGCGTGCGAATAATGAAGAAAAAGCAAGATATAAGATGTACTAGTTTTAAATTGCTTCAAGAAGACAACTAATTAAATAAACGTATCTGTAATTATAATCAATCGGATGAAGAACGGTGTAATTACTTACTAGTCTGGGGGCGGATTCTTACAAACTAGGGAACTCACCAAAGATCCCTACATAAATAAAAAAAAAAATATGTTCTGCCCTTCATTGCCAACATCTTTTGCCAATCGTATTAATAGAATTCAAAACAAGAAACGCAATTTCCCTCCACCACCAAGATATAATAACAAATGTATTTACACCGTTAACGATGTACATATCCATCACAACAACAACCCACTAACAAACAATTCTATTTACACTCTCGCCGAACAAATGGATGTAGAGGAGACCGAGTCGGAAATCGAAACCAGTACAATGGTCAATCGCACCGAAACTTCGGGCCGGACGCCCAACGATGATTAGCCTTCCACAAGAGCAGCTGCTGCCGCACGCGCCCTTTTCTTGATGCCAATAGAGACGAGTGAACTGTTCAGAAAGATGCTACGAAAGCTCCCAAGCTCTCAAAGCCGCCCCTTATAATAATTCGCAACAAAACTAGCCTGCAAGAGCTGTTGTCTGCAATTAAAGAGATGACCCCAGTGGACAACATTGAGTTAAATCCTCAATGAGTGAGACAACTAAAATACTTGCGAAAAACGCGGAAAGCTTCAGAAAAGTTGCAAGGCAACTCAATGACATCAAGCTGGACTTTCGCATCTACCAGATGTAGGAAGACAAAGCTTGCAGAGTGGTGGTTATAGATCTGCATTATTGCTCAAAAAGGATATTGAGGCTTAACTAGTCAAACTGGGACACAAGCCAACAGACGTCCATAATCCGCGATCTAAGAAAACAGGCGAACAAATAAACTGTTTTTTTTAAACCTATAACGTGCCGCGAACAATAATTATATATTGGGCCCTTCTGTTTTTTTTATTTATTTATTTGCGTATTCTGTAGCGAGACCCATAAGTCCGCAGAATGCCCACGACACAAAAGAGCGCAAGAGTTTGATAGGAAAGTAGATAGGCTAAATAATAAGCTCAAGGAAACCCAATCAGACATCAGGAAAAATAATATAGAAATGTTTGGGATAAGAAAAAATAAGGTCTTATTCCTTTGGGAAGGCATAGTAGAAGAAATAAAGTTTCTTAAATATAAATATGAGGGTAATAGTACTTTCGATTACGAAATCAAAATGCTAGATTTCGATGTACAAAATTGCGTTCAAACGTTAAAAGAAAAAAATTAAAAAGAGATACCAATGCTACCTAAAATGCAGGTACCCACGTTCTCTGGCGACGCCAAAGGGTGGTTTCGCACTTGTTGGTGGGCTCTGCGGACTTTAATAGCACTTGGAAATTATTGACCAAGCGCAATGAAAATAAGTGTTAAATATTTTCCGAGCAATTAAATAGGCTAATAGACATGCCGATGCTCAATTGCCACTCGGCAAAAAACTTGAAAATGTTTATTGATTTAATCACTAAATCAATACATTTAATTAAACAAAAATCACTCTTGTCAGAAGATCTTGATTTAATCTTTGCACACTTGATAATTCGTAAGTTTAATAGAGAAATATTGGATTCTTACGAAAGTCAAGTGAAGAAAGCAAAAGAAATGCAGAAATTGTTAGATACAGTAAAGATAAAAGCAGTATTATACAGAACTTAATTGAAAAATATTCTTGTATAAAAAAGTTAGAAAAGATAGTAGCACATGTACTACGATTTATTGCAATAAAAATTAATAAAAAATTTTTTCCAGCACACTTAACAGTGAGTGAACTGAGGAATGCAAGAATAATGTTAATTAAGCAAGATCAAGCAAATCAATTTTTGACAGAAATCAAGTTATTCCGACAGAAAAAGGAAATTGAGACGAAAAGTAAATTACTAGGCCTTAATCCATTTTTAGACAAACATGGCATATTAAGAGTATGTGGTAGATTACAAAATTCAAATGCAGAATTCGAAGTAAAACACCCATTCATCTTAAACAAAGGCCACATGTCCTTGTTGATAATAGAAAGAGCACATAGTGAAACGTTACACGGGGGGTCAATTTAATGCGGAATTATATCCAGAGAATTACTGGATATTCGGATTTAGAAACTCGTTAAAGAAATACCTTAAAGAATGCGTTATATGTACCGGATATAGACAGCACACAGTAGAACAAATCATGGGAAATCTACCAAAGCATAGAATAACAGAATATTTTCCATTTTTGAATATAGGAATAGACTATGCAGGGCCGTATCACATCAAATGCTCAAAAAATCGGGGACAAAAAACATATAAAGGATACATAGCAGTATTCGTATGTATGGCCACAAAGGCAATACATTTATAAGCAGTTAGTGATTTAACATCAGCTGCTTTTCTAGCTGCCTTGAGAAGATTTATAGCAAGGCGCGGAAAATGTGCTCACATATATTCTGATAACGGAACGAACTTTATTGGTGCCTCAAGGAAACTGGATCAAGAATTCTTAAAAGCAATTAATGAAAATAGTGAAGTTGCCCCAATTTTAGAAAAAGACAAAATTCAGTGGCACTTTACCCCGCCGGCAGGACCTCACTTCGGAGGTATATGGGAGGCCGGAGTTAAGTATGTAAAATATCATCTCAAAAGAGTGATAGGAGCCAGTAATTTAATGTACGAAGAAATGTCAACATTGTTATATCAAATCGAGGCGGTATTAAATTCATGTCCATTATATACATATGGAGAAGACATTGACGATAACGAAGTATTGACACCAGGACATTTCTTAATCGGTAGACCAACTTTAGATAGCATAGAATTATAAATACAGAAAAGAATAGGCAACTTAGATAGATGGAAACTAGTTCAGAAAATGAAGAGAGAATTCTGGTTAAAGTGGAAAGAAGACTAATTATACACATTACAACAAAGAAGTAAGTGGAAAAAGCAAGCACCAGATATAGAGAAAGGGAAAATAGTAGTAATAAAAGACGGAAAAGGGAAGGCCAGTGCAATTCAATAATAAATAACACGCAAAGACAGATTGCAGAATCAGAAGAGAATAACCACCTCTTAATAACTCAAAAGTCTGTAAGTAAAAAACGGTCACCAATGGATTTTGTGGGCTCAATATATCATATTCTGTTTGGTATAATGGATGCCGACAATAGGAAACAAATGGAAGCTAACATGAAAAAACTGATAAATTATCAATATAATTTCGACGATTTGCAGAAAAAACAGACCTCGGTAATCGATTCAACAACAAATATAATTAAAAGAACTTTAGAAGATTTAAATAGGAACTACGAAAGGATGAATAGACAGATAGATAGAGAATATGACTGAGCTGCTAAAAGAAAGTTATTATGCCCATAAAGAATCCATTAAATTCTTTATGATAACGAAACAGCTCAGCGCTCAGAAAGAATAATAAGCCTGTTGATTGACATTAATCACGGACGTCTTATTCCAAATATTCTAAAAGCAAGATAAATTAGTACTTACAGGGAAAAGATCCAATACTGAGTTGTAAGAAATATATACGCTGCTAAAGGAAAAATAAATATTTATAGATAAAAAGCTGATTATTAACGCCAAAATCCCATTGTTCAGCCAGCATCCATCACAGTTATTTAAAATTATCCCGGTACCAATACAAAGAGAGGAACAGATGATTATAATTGATCTTAATTCCGAATACTTAGTATATAACTTTGAAATGGACTCATATCACCTACTGAGTGAATCAACTCTAAATAAATGTCAGAGATGGCAAACAAAAGAGTGTGTGAAGGAAACTGACCGTGGAATAGTGCTAGTGACAATACTTGCGTAACCTCACCTTTCAAACCAAATAGACCATTAAATTGGTAGCTAGCATAGCTGCTTATTTAAAACCCCACCAAAACAACAGCGAGAATTCAGTGTGGAGGGGCTCCACCAGAAATCATTACCTTACCAGAACAAGGAGTACATACAATAAGATCTGACTGTACTGCTAGAATTAAAGATAAGATACTAATAGCTCACCATAAAATGCATTCAGAAAGACAGGAAACCATTATGCCGTCATATATAGGAGACGTGGGTAAGGTCCCGAAAATTGTGTGGGACCCTTTAACCATAGCCAAGATAAATACATCTAAGGAATTAGGAAAATTGTTAAATGAAGTTAAGGAATTAAAAGAAAGCCATATTGAGATCAATGGGTTAAATTTCCATCCCGTATCCGGATGGTTATGGTTTTAGTCATAATTATTGTAATATACATTATAAGAAAAATAAATGTAAGCCAAGGATTACAGGCCATCTCCTTTGCCATAAGTGGATATATAAAAAGTAAGAACCTTGCAGTCGGGCGTTAACGACTGCATTATATTAGTTCACGTTCTTAAATATTGATATTTTAAAAAATTTTGGTATTTTACAATTTGGGTGTTGCTGGGGGTGGGGGGTGGTAATCGGCAACATTTTGTTCCTCTCTTTAAAGGAGGTGAGCAGTTATCTACCCACCAAATGTGGTAACTCTAGCTTAAAAACTGTGGGAGATATAGGCATTTCAGGTGGAGCGGGGGCATTTGGGGCGTTATAGTGGGCGTGTCCGGGATATCAAGTGTGCAATCTTTGGGGGAGGTAAGCTATCTACATATTAAATTTGGTGACTCTAGCTTTAAAACTGTACAAGATATAGATTTTCGCGGCTTGCGTGGGCGGAAGGGGAAGTGGGGGGTACTGCCCGCAAATATTTTTCTGTTACTTCTGGGGGAGCTTCCCACTAATATATATCCCAAATTAAGTGACTAGCTTAAAAACTGTGACAGATATAGGCATTTCCGATTTTTTAGGGAGGGGGCATTGGGCGTTCTAGTGGGCGTGGGTGGGATATCAACTGTGGAGCAGGACACCAGCTATCTACATACCAAATTTGGTGGCTCTATCACATAAATTGTGGGACATAGAATGAGTCTAGAGTTTTAAGAAATAAAGTCAGTTGAAATTATTCACTTAAACAAGCCTTGCGTTTTTATTTTGATGCACTCCGGCTTACCAGTACCGCTACTGCGAGCAAACACGGTCCTACAAACCTGCTCTGCGGTTCAGAAAAACAGGTAAATCAATCATCGCAACCGATGCGCCCGAAACCTAGTCAATGCAGTCCCCATCAATCGATTAAAAAAAAAGACACTATGGCCTAACTACGCTTTCCACACCACAATTAAACCCAAACCCTTAATGATAACACCATTTAATATGCTTTCAAACCCGAAAAAAATTATGCCACGTATGCAGCTTGTACAACTTAAACACCAAATAAAGAATATACTAAAAAAGAATGCGTATGGAAATCACGAGCACGAATTTAATGCTTTTATTTCTCTTGGTTTTGTTTTGTTTTCGTGTATTATTTAACTCTTTACTTAAATAGTATACAAGTTAACAACAAAGTTGCGACACAATTCTCGATCGGTCAACAACCGACGCGAAAGCCCAAAACTGCAGATCAGCAGTTTACAGTTCCCGAGAATCCAGCCGCCGCCGGACGCATACAAAGTTGCGATCGTTATCAGCAGCGCTGTTGCCGCCAACGGAGAATTCTTAGCTAGCTAGGGTAGAATTGTCATAAGAACTTTTAGTCTGTGTTTTGAAGTGATCGGCTTCACTTGTTAAAAATAAAAATAAACTTTTATAAATTTAACTGGCGCCCGACCAGGGACGATCGCGAGTACGATAGAACAAAAAGCTTCTAAGTACGTGTGATCGTTATTTGGTACGACAAGACAAAACGCTCTTAAGTGTCCAATTTGACTTTGAGTTAACCAGACTCCCTTAATTGGAATTCAAAGCCAAAAATCAAAACGCAACTACAGTTTGCGCAACGTGGGCTCAAGCTTTGTACGAAACGTTCGCAGAGCACATCTTTACACAACGTATGAATCGCTGAGCCGCGAGTAGGGGACACCAAAAGGGAACAATTCGGCATCAGCGGAGATGGAGCACACATCAATAATAATTCTGTAAGAGAAAGAAAAATAGTGTTTAGTGTTTATCGAAACAAATAAGAAAAAATCTTAAAAAATCAATTGACATAAATTTAAGCAAAAAAAAAACAAAACAATTAAGAATCAAATTAAAATTCATTACAAACAATAGAAGCTAAGAAAATAACAAAAATTAGTTTAAAGTAATACTGAAATTTCAAATTCCAAAGAAGCAGCAAAGAAAAGTATAATAAAACAACAAAAACGAAAGAAGAAAAAAGAAAAAAATTAAATAAATAAACATAAGTGTAGTGTAGCGAGCTTGCAGCCGCGCAGCGTAATACGAAACGCAAAAATTAGAAAAAATACAACAAACGGCAAAACAAAACGCGCTGCAAGAACTCAAACAGGCATCGCCGACTAGTTTTTACACTTAATTAAATATTTCATTCGAAAGTTTTTATAATTGAACAAAGTAAACCAAAACTAAACAGTCAATTAATATTTTTACAGCCCATATAAAATATAAAATTTTGTTTTTGTTCTTTTTAAAATTTTTACGCTAAAAATATTTTCTGCATATTTCATTTTACCAAACATTTTTCTCATATTACTTTTCACACATAAACACATCCGCTTATACTAACAAAATACTAACTAATCATGGCCAACCCAAACAACCTAATACGACCCGCAGTACTTTATAGTACTAATACAGACGCATTACCAATCAACGCCAATAGCGACGAACAGAACCAGAGACAACAACAAAGATTAGAAAGCAGGCAGACGACGTATCAAGGTAATAGAAATATCGACGCAGATTCTGTTGAGAATCGAATCGACCAAATAATCAATGATAAATTGTCGACAATACTAAACAATATGAGTACAAATGCTAATACTACTGATTTTGCTGAGGCAGTTGCTTATAGTATAAACCCCGATTCTAGAAGCAACATTATTGACCTAGATCGTATACCGGATATAGTAAAAGAAATGAGAGAATTCTCAGGAGATCCACTTGAGTTTAGCTCCTGGAAAAAGTGTGTAGAAGGGAACCTAGAAGCGTACTCTAGTATTAAGGGATCCGCAAAATACTTTGGTATCCTACAAACAATTCGTAGTAAAATAACTCATCATGCAGACCAAGTACTGGACTCGTACAATATGCCCCTGAACTGGGAGGCAATTGCACGATGCCTTACTTTACACTTTGCGGACA